>CM055117.1:321108737-321388737 GCA_029206835.1 Rana muscosa | reverse complement strand
GTGGGCACAATGGTGATCAAAACAGACTTTCTAATGTGTCTGAATAACTATTTCTAGTCAAGTCGTGGCTGGCAAGGGTGACGTGTTTATTACCTGATAAGTGTTAAGTGTTATTTCATGTCCGAGGATACCTTTACTTTCTAGTGTTGCTATAAACCAGCCAAGTTGTCATGATCAGATAGTATGGCTAGAAAAGTAATGTAACAAATATAAAGTGATTTGTAAGGTTAAAAATAACCCCCCCCCCCCAAAAAAAAACAAACAAAACATGTCTGCTCTGCAATGAAATTACACAGAGCAGCCCCTTACCACCTTATCTGGAGTCTCCTGGGCTGTATGCCCCCATAGCAAGCTGAGTGCTATGGAGGCACATGTGCAAGCCCACTCCTGAGCCAGAATGTGAGCATCCATAGACACACGGCGTAGTTCGGCGATGTCTCCCCACTCCCTCTTCACAGGATTTGATTGACAGCAGCAGGAGGCAGTGGCTCCCACTGCTGCCTGCATGTCCTGTCAGATGAGGAAGAGAGGAGAGTGGGGTTGCAGACAAGAACCGCGCTAGATCAAGAGGACTCTGGTAAATGTATAGGGGCGGGGGACCGACAGTGGAAGTTTTTTTTTACCTTAATGCAAAGAATGTGTTTTAAGGTTTAGAAAAAAAAAAAACCTTTTGACTTTAGAACCACTTTTAAAGTATCAGCTCCCTCCCCCCCAGACCCCTCCTTAACCACTTGCTGACCGCCGCACGACGCTGTACGTCGACACAATGGCACGGGCAGGCAAATGGGCATACCTGTACGTCCCTTTTAAATTTGCCTTCCTGTGGGCGCACGCGTGTCTCGTGAGTGCGCCCGCGGGTCCCGGGAACTCTATATTCCCGGGCCGCCTGTGATTGCGGTCGGCAAAGGCAGAACAGGGGGATGCCTTTTGTAAACGAGGCATTCCCCTGTTCTGCCTAGTGACACGTCGGGGATCTACTGTTCCCTGTGATCGGGAACGGTGATCGCTGATGTGTCAGTGGTAGCTCCTCCCCCTTACAGTTAGAACCACTCCCTAGGACACACTTAACCCCTTCAGCGCCCCCTAGTGGTTAACCCCTTCACTGCCAGTGTCATTTTTACAGTAATCAGTGCATTCTTTTTTTTTTTTGTTTACAAACGGTTTATTGAAAAATAAGTCTCAATACACTGGTAAGAGGTACATACATAAAGATTGCTGCATAAAACATCAGCATAATGTATAAGTAGCAGTGGTATAAGAGGGAGGGATACAAATAGTGGGATGTATAATTGAATCATTGATAAGACATTATAGAGGTGATCACTGTAAAAATGACTGGTCCCAAAAATGTGTCAAAAGTGTCCGCCATAAAGTCACAGTCACGATAAAAATCGCAGATCGCCACCATTGCTAGTAAAGATAAAAAATAAATAAAATGCCATAAAACTATCCCCTATTTTGTAGACGCTATAACTTTTGCACAAACCAATCAATATACGCTTACTGCGATTTTTTTTTTTCTTTTTTCCAAAAATATATATTTTTTTAAAAAAATGGATTTTTATTATAGCAAAAAGTACAAAATATTGCTGTGTGTGTGTGTTTTTTTTTTGTTTTTTTTTAAATTGTCGCTCTATTTTTGTTTATAGCGCAAAAAAAAACCGCAGAGGTGATCGAATTCCACCAAAAGAAAGCTCTATTTGTGGGAAAAAAAGTCATCAATTTTGTTTGGGAGCCACGGCGCACGAACGTGCAATTGTTAGTTAAAGCGACGCAGTGCCGAATCGCAAAAAGTGGCCCGGTCATTTGGCCGCCAAATGGTCCGGGGCTGAAGTGGTTAGGACATTTGCTTTAGTTCATTCTCGATGTAGCGCTATCCCATCTGCTGCAGCTCCTCTCTTCTTCCTGGTCTCACCAGAGGCTCTGACTGCAATGGGAGTCATTAATTCCTTCTGCTGTCAGTCAAAACCAGAGAGCGGGGGGTGGGGTCAAGCCGCGCTGTGTACGTCAATGGATAAACACAGCCTGACTCTGCAGCGTGCCCACACAAGTGCCGCCATAGCAAGTGGCTTGTTGTGGGGAGTTTGGGGCTGCTCTGTGCAAAACCATTGCATAGAACCGGTAAGAAAAACATGTTTAAAAAATAAAAAATGCCTTTAGAATAACTTTAATGTTTTATTATAGTAGTTGTATTCATGTAATCAAAAATAATAAGTGCAGATAGATGCCTTGCACTAAACTTCTGAAAAACAATTGTATAGCTCATACCTACCAAGAACATAAAAATGTAATGTGTCCTGTCCTCATAATATAGCATTTCTGTACAAGAAAATACCAACGACAAATGCATGTTATATGGCCTTTAAAAACGTACTGACGTTCATTTTCCTCAACAGGTAGAGAAGATTTTCCTGACATTTGCATGGTAAAATGTCTGACAGGAATCTTCTGAAGAAGCCAAACTTGGCAAGAGTTTAAATGGTTCAAGGACAACAATCCATGCAGATATTGGTATGTAAGCTTTCCCGAAGCGTTCGTTGTTTAATATAAAGCCTGTATTATACTTGGATTTGTCTTATGTCACAGAAAGTGAGAAGTAAAAAACAAGATGGCAGCATTTAAAAAAAAAAAAAAAAAACATTACATCTTTACTTGCATACTCTCTTCTCCCCATCTTTTACTACTAAAGGGACAAGTTTCCATAAGGCCTCATGCCCACTGACGTTTTTACAGCTGCGTTTTTTACAGCTTAAAAACGCCTGTGCATGTTGTTGTATTTTTATTTATTTTTTTGAAAAAAGAAAAAAAAACAAGAAAAAAAAACGCGGAGCTGAAAAACGCAATCGGTGCGTTTTTGCGCGTTAGTGCGCGTTTTTTGACGCTCGGGTTTTTTTCTGCCTAATTCTGACGCTGAGGAACGCACTGGTCCTGGGTTTTTTTTACAGCTTAAAAACGTCTATGCTATTTGCAGCTCAAAAACGTCTAGGTGGGCATAAAGCTATAGACTAAACATGGACAGGCGTTTTTAAGCTGCAAAAAACGCTCAAAAACGCAGCTGTAAAAACGTCCGTGGGCATGAGGCCTAAATGTGTGATGAATATGTATTGGGGATAAGTAAGGAAAGTAAATGTATAAATAACAAAATGTTATAAAGAATACACATTCAAATTGTATGCAATGAGAGTCTCGATATGTAAAATGTGGATCTATAAAGGATATAAGAAATAAAATAATTTTTGTACGTGCTTTGAAGCAGACCATAATGTTTATCAATACAAAATATTGGTGTAGTAGAGATGGAGTCTCTAAAAGCTATCGCTTTTATAGAGAATTAAAAAAAAAAAAAAAGCCTGTAAATCTGGCATTTTTAAGCTGCAGTGTGCATGAGGCCTATAACTTTTTACGCAGACTAAATAATATACACTGATTTTGGTAATTTTACCATAGAAATGTAGCAGAATCAATTTTGGCCTAAATTTATGAAGAAAGATTATTTCTTAAAGGGATATAAATTTATAATTGTCACTCAAAGTGTGAAAGTGCTGAAAAATGTCCTGGGAAGGAAGGGGGTGAAACAGTCTGGTCTTAAAGTGGTTCCTGAATGTGTGTGCGTGTGTGCGTGTGTGTGTGTGTGTGTGTAATTTAATAACAAATCAATTTTTATATACTCATGTACTTCCCATTAACTACTTCAGATCCGCACTATAGCCGAAAGACGGCTACAGCGTGGACCTAATTTGCCGGGAGGGCGTCTATGGACGTCCTCCCATGCTCAAGCGGCCTGCGCGCCCCCTGCAGGGAGCGTGCGCCGCGCTCTGTGATAAGTGAGTCAATGAGACTTGGATGATCACAGATCGGAGTAAGGTGTCGATCCCGACCCCTTACCACGTGATCTGCTGTCAGCCAATGACAGCTGATCATGTGACGTAAACAGCCGGCATTCGGCTATTTTTTCTCCTCACGCTGATAGCGTGAGGAGAAAAAAAAAATCTGATCACCGGCGGCTGTCAGAGGGACATCGGTCCTGATCAAAGAGAGCAGCCGCCACCTACCGGTGCCGCTCATCAGTGGTACCTATCGGTGCCACCCATCTTATCTGTGCCCATCAGTGCAGCCTATCAGTGCCCACCAGTGCCGCCTCATCAGCGCATATCAATGAAGGAGAAAAAATACCTGTTTGCAAAATTTTATAACAAACCATGAAACATGTTTTTTTTCAAAATTTTCCATCTTTTTTTGTTTAGCAAAAAATAAAAACCCCAGCGGTGATTAAATACCACCAAAAGAAAGTTTTTATTTTTGTGAAAAAAATGATGAATTCATTTGGGTACATCGTATGACCTCGCAATTGTCATTCAAATTGCGTCCGCACTAAAAGCTGAAAATTGCCCTGGAGGGGGGGGGGGGGGGGGTTTAAGTGCCCAGTAAGGAAGTGGTTAAATCTTTTTCTTGAAGTGTGCTGAGGGACATGGGTCTTGCCCCTTTTTGTGTTTTTGACCCTTTGTACTGCTGACAAAACTGAGGAAGCAGAGATATGGATGAAGAGTCTACAGGAGCCAGAGCATTGCACCTATGATCCACCGATTTGCCGTTGCATTGCTTTGGAGGCTCAAGTGCAAAGAAAATGTGAAATGCAAATTTTTTTGCTTTTTGCAAAAGATGAAACTCTCCTTAAGCCTGGGTTCACACTGATGCGAATTTACAGTGGGTTTGAGGCGTTTAAGAACACACAGATTCACAGGTCATGTAAAAAGCATAGTAATCAATGTCTTTGGTTCACATCTATGCGGGTGCGATGCAAATTGCTATGGTGCAGTGCGAATTTCATCATCTTAGGCTTCAATTGAACGTGCAGTAAACTCGCAGCACACAGTTCACATCTCTGCAAATTGTTCACTGTCTGCCTCCTGAAATGCACGGTAAATTCGCACCTGTCCACCTCCAAAACGCAAGTAAAATTCACACTTCACACAGGACAAAAAAAATGATCAAATTTGCAGTACATCGCATTGCAGTAGTGTGAACCTAGGCTTAAAATGGATGTAAACCCGATTAGTGAAATCTGACCTGGGCACATATATCTGCAGTGTTTTCTTATCTCTTGCCAAAGCTCCAAGTCCCGTGTTTTTCTGCTGCTCCGTACCTCTGTTATTTAGCATGATAACTTCTGACAAGCTCTCTAACACAGGCGATAAAAGCAGCTGGAAATTTGTGTCAGGGATGGAACTTGGAGATGAGCAGAGAGCTGGTCTATTCACACTGCAGTTCTGCAAGTTTTTTCATTCGTCTGCCTATGTGAAGGGGGGGGGGGTGTTCCTTTTCTCCAATCAGCTCACACGCAGTGTATGCCAAGACTCCCCTCCCACTGCTGAAGCAGGAAGAAAAATTTGAGTAACATGATGTGCACTTTGTAAAGAGTCTAGAAAGCTGAAGACAGCAGATATACATGTAAAACTTATGTAGGAGGATTTGTTTCATCCCTGTGTATCATCTGAGGTTGTTCACTTCACCGGGTATATGTGACGGTTTACATCCACTTTAAGTATTTAAAAATAAATAAATACCAATAGCAAAATTGGTAGGTATAGTATAAATCCCCTAATCATGTACCAGATTAGAACCGAACAATGCTTTCTTTTAATTTTAATAAAGCTGATTTTTTTTTTTTTTTTTTAGAGCAGGGTGCCAGGAATCTGAAATTCCATGCTGTGTCTCCAGCACTAATATTAGGCTTCACACTATGTTCAGAATTGGATATGCAATTTAATCCCAGCAAGATGACATTAGCAAGACAGATGTATGAGAAATGCACCAAAGTAAATCTGTCAACCAGAGCAATTCAAAGTAAACTCCTGATGATAAACTAATGGATGAACAAAGGATACCCATCAGTGAAAAGTAAAACAGGCAGTTTGGTAGCAGGCACAAAGAAATGGCTACTTTGAATGTTACAGTACTCCTTAATAACTAATTTGCTTACCATGGTAAAAAAAAAGTGTGTTTCTGATATTGGAGAGCTAGTGACTCTTCCCCAGCCATTCTCAATTCAGAGCTTAGTGCTTAACCCTTTCGCCGCCAGGTCCGTACGTCCGTACGGCGGAGGGTTTTGCACACAATCCGGTGGCTGCAGACACCAGGATTGTGTGTGTGAATCTGACAGCCAGACTCCTGCCTGTAAGGTGAGAGAGTTCGGGCGGCGCCGCTGCCGCTCGATCACTATCACATCCCCCCGGTACCGGCGCCCCCCGCGTGCACGCTCCCGCCATGCTTACCGGGCTCCGCTTGCCCATTGGTGGGCTTGGGACAGTCATGGCTTGTGTTGGCATGTAGACGGGAAAGAGAAGAGCGGATACACGTCCACTCTCCTCCCCTTCTTGCAGTGACCTGAAAAGCGACGTCACTTCCAGGTCACGTTTTGCAGAGAAAGGATGTTTCTCTTCCGTTCATGGGCGGACACAGCAGCATCTTGACATATGGGTATTATCCTCCTGTTAGGAGATTGACTAGGCAGAAAAACAGCATGTTAAGTGTTAAAACACAACACACAGTACAGTACCGCCCAGGGGGCGGTCCCCTGGGTACATCCCCTCTCCCTGCATCTTGCAGCTCAGTTTTTTTTTCTGCCTAGCATAGGAGAAGGACATGGCTCCCTGTGGGCCCATGGGTCCTGGAGATTTTTTTCTAAATTTTGATCCTGAGATCTACTATCAACTGCCGATTGGGTGACAGGCTGGATCCCAGATCCTTGTAGTCCCCCCAGTTTCGGCCATCGAGCGTGTGCCGACCTTTAGCTACGCGCTGGGTCATCCATGACATGCCCTGTTGCTCCAGGGGTGGCCGGTGAGCTATATGCTCCGGGGCACACATATGACCAGGCTATATGTCCGTGTCAGTGTGCCGGGCCAACAGCCATGCCGTAACCACGTGGACTTTGGGTCTGTCAGGAATGCCTTCAGCTACAGGACGGGTAAGTAGCAGTCCCTCTGCTCCGGCAGGATGGTACGGCTGGGCATTCCCAGGGAGGTCGATAGAGGGTCCCAACCTTCCTTTCCTCTCTCCCTTCCTCCCCTCCTCCCTAGGCTCTGGGTGGCTAGGATGGCTGCTTAACGGGGGTCCACCTGGAGGGGGACTCCATCCTATGGCTGGGGGCTGCACAGTGGGTCCGCTTTCCTGGGGGTGCTGTTCACTTGTTATGTGTGGGGGGGGCCTTCTTTAGGGGGCCCCGGGTGTTCGCTGCCTACTGTGTGTGTGTTTTGTGCACTACATGCAGCCGACGCTGTGCTCGGCGGCCATTTTCTTGTAGTCCGTGCGCTCTGTTTACAGGGCGGCGGGTCGGTGGCCATTTTGAAAGAGGTTTTTACCTCCTAGTGGTCATTCTAATGGCGCGAACAGCTCCAGCACACTTCTCTGACAGTGACACAGGGAGAGCGCCTTAGGAGGGATAGCGCGGACGGCAGCTGTGCGGTACCTGGTCCGGGCGGTGAGTCCTCTGGGGGAGGCCCTCATTTTCTCTCTGCGGCAGCTAGGAGGGTGGTCCGTGTACTTTGTCTTACATCCCCAGGGGTGTCAGGCGAGTGCGTCAGCATGGCGTCGGAAGCGGGCGCCTCTTCCCCAGACATACCCGAGTTGGCAATTGGTGCCCCTGCACCTGCTATATCTGTGGACGCTGTGTCAGCGGTCCTGGAGGCTTTTGTGGCCAGGGTGGAAGAGGCGTGTGGAAAGAAGGGGGGTAAAAAAACGCCCCCTCCTCCCGCCATCTTCCGGGGACAACTCTGAAACAGAACCGGGCCCAGCTACTGCTCCCAGCCCTGGTTCTGATGTGTCTGAGGGTGCGGACCTCGACCGTTCGGACAGTGAGGATGACTCTGGATCAGGGTCAGAGAATGATAGGGAGCTTGTGGGAGCACTTATTTCCGCGGTGCGGGATACTCTAAAAATGGAGGATACGGCGGAGACGACAGATGTTGGTCCCTTTTTGGATTCTGTACGCCGACCCGCACTGCTAAGGTGTTTCCTTGTGTACCTTACCTGGATAAGCTCTTATACAAGGAATGGGATCGGCCGCAAAAGGTATTCTCTCCTATCACCTTCCAGGACGGCACACCTGAGAGATGAGGGCTCCTCCCTACAGGAAACACAATCAATTGACAGCTTGTTATAAGGCCCCACCCTTCCCCTTGATCCCCAGTATTGATTGTGTTTCTCCCGAACACAGCGACATGTTTGTTTTGTTTGATAACCTATAGACCGGGGAGGGTCTGATGGTACCCCTGTTGAGACAGGTTTTAGGGAGGCCAGGGAGGGCTGAACTAACCTATAGGGCTTCGGTCCTTCTCACAGGTCGCCCCAAAGCATGGACCAGCGCTCTGGCCGCAGGGAGTGCGCGCCATCGCTGTAGTTCAAAGACGCCGCCGTCAAGCCGCTCTCCTCACTTCCGGATTCTCTATACAGGAAGCACTGTCTCCAAGCCTCGCGGCCGCGTCACAGGAAGTGGGCGGCACCGCTGACACAGTGCAACACGGAAGTGTTAGACGCCGAGAGACAGCGCGGAGAGCGGCGCGGACACGGTGGATTGGGTCGGCTTACGGTACCAGCCGCGCTAGCAGTACTCGCAGCCCAGGACTCAGCCAACCTCCTCATGAAGCAAGAGGAAGGGAAGGCCACTGCGACTGCAGGCAGATCCAGGTCGGGGACTGGTGAGTACAGGACCCCCTTGGAAAAGGAGGGAGAGGGGGAGTGAGAGTTCCTGGCCCTTAGGGATATGGATTCCTGGGACCAGCCAGTACAGGAACTGGATGTTACTGCTCGCTTCCCTTTCCCCACCCCAGTACAAAGCTGCAGTCCTGAGGAAAGACAAAGCAATGTTTATGCATGTATACTATTTCTCTTTCAGAAACCCCCAGCGGTACCCAGGAGGCCTCAGTACAACCTCCTGCCGCGACAGGGAGTATTTCCTCTAAAGGATGTGGGAACTGCAGGGTTAAACTCCCTAAGTCCCACTCTAAGACCCTTTGCTATAAATGTATAAACAATTTAGCAGGGCAAGAGGCTTCTGCAATGATGAAAAAGTTTCTCGCATCTATGCAGACGGAAATGCTGGCAACAGTTAAAACTTTCCGTAAAGCCGCTGGACAGTCAGCAACCCAAGGTCCTGACACAGAGGAGCTTACCCCTAGAGAAGGCACATCTTCCCAAGTAAGCCTCTTTACAGGGGGACCCAGTGCTCTCCTCACAACCACCTCCTCTAGAACAGGCAGAGGAAAAAAGGGGGGAGATAGAAAGCCTCACCAGATCTGGTCACAGCTCAGAGGGGGAGTTGGATATAGAATCCTTAAGCCAGTCTCAGGAGGAGATAAGACTAAGGAGACACCTCTTCGCTGTAGAAGATCTGTATGGACTCTTACAGGCTATATATGCCACAGAAGAGATTCCAGAAACCCCTAAAATAACCTCAGCATCAGGGTCTATAGGGGGCAAAAAAAATAATAATCTGAATCCAGGGTGTTCCCACTCCATCAATCCCTTAAAGGCTTGGTCTTACAGGAATGGAAGGAGCCTGAAAGAAGGATTGTCAGACAAAAGACCTGGAAAAGGAGATTTCCCTTTAACCAGACTGACGAAGAGACATTTTATTTTATTTTATTTTTATGCTCCCAAAGTTTGATGCATCTTTGTCTCAAGTCACTAAGTTGTTTGACCTCTCCTTTAAGGACGCAGGCAGTATTAAAGATCTAATGGACCGCAGAGCTAACACATCAGCCAAGGGTCCAGCCTTAGCGGCAGCCTGCGTAGCCAGGAACACAGATTCCTGGGTGGAGAAGCTTCCCATATATCCCAGGGAACCGAATCAGAGGATGTCATTGATTCCCTGACAGTCATAGGAAGAGCTGTTGCTTATCTTGCAGATGCTGCTATTGAGTCCGCAAGAGCTTCAGCAAAAATGGCAGCCTTAATCCGGACAGCTCTACTAGCTGAATTGATTAAGGCCTGGGAAGGAGATATGTAATCTAAGGGTAAACTATGTGGCCTTCCCTTTCAGGGTTCACTGCTGTTTGGCCAGGACCTAGACAATGTTTTATCAAGGTCATCTGAAAAGTTTTAAAAAGAGTCTAAGATTAGAGTGGGGGGTCGACTGTCCCATTTTGTTCCTCGTTGGGAAAAGATTGCGGACACCGCTTACATTTGCCAGATCCTGCGAGAAGGTTATCGGTTGGAATTTCTGGCAAAACCCCCCTCTATGATCACTCTGACACATCCCCCCCCCAGGGATGCCCTAAAAGGATCTTCCCTCCTGGAAGGTATCCAGGAATTGGTAGAACAGCAGGTGGTGGTACCAGTACCAAAAGAACAACAATACCCACGTAATTGTTGTTCGCAAACCATCAGGGAAGTACCAGCTAATGGTAAACTTAGGAAACCTGAACAGGATTTGGAATACAAAAAGTTTACTATGGACAGTATCTACTTGGTATGCAAAAACCTCATGAAAGAAGCCTTCATGACGACCTTGGACCTCAAGGATGCCTACCTGCATGTGCCAATTCATGTGGAACATCAGGCATACTTGAGGTTCGCAGTAGTAGTCAAAGGAGAGATTTTTCACTGGCAATTCAAAGCCCTCCCATTCGGGCTAACAGCCAGTCCAAGGATTTTTTGCAAGAATCCTAGCTGAGGTAGTAGCCTTTCTACATCTCCAGGGTATATCTCTAATTCCTTACCTAGACGATCTGCTGATCTCCGGACACTCTGCCCCCCAGGTCAGGTTAGATTCCAACAAAGCAATTTCAGTCCTGAAAAACCTGGGTTGGATAATTAATACAGAAAAATCCTCCCTTGAACCAGAACAGGTCAAGACCTCTCTGGGCTACATAGGGGACACCAGGCTGCAAAAGCTCTTCTTACCAGAAGACAAAGTGACAAAATAACTTCGTTAGTAGGGGATCTGATAAAGACCCCATCACGTTCCAGAAGGGAAGTATTAAGAACCCTAGGCCTGACGTCGGCAAGTATACCAGCAATAGTCTGGGCACAACTCCACTCAAGGACGTTCCATTTCGTCTTCCTGTCCTCGTGGGACAAAAAGGAGTCCTTGGATCAAGGAGATACTGCTAACCCCTCAGGTCCTGTCCTCCCTGGAGTGGTGGACAATCCCCAAGAACCTGAAAGGAGACCTTGGCCCCAGTGGAATCCGGTAAGGGTCACCACCGATGTCAGTTCCTGGGAGTGGGGAGCCCACCTAGGAAGAGGAAAAGCCCAGGGGCAATGAAACAACTCACTTAGTCGGATGTCATCCAACTACAGGGAGCTCAAAGCAGTAGGGGAAGCCCTAAAAGTTTTTCAGAAAAACATCACGGGCAAGGAGGTTCAAGTAAGCTCCGACAATGCCACGGTGGTAGCCTACCTGAGTCACCAGGGAGGCACCAGGTCCAGACCCCTGTTAGAGCTATCCAAAGAGATTCTGGATTGGGCAGAGGGAAAGGTTCTCTCCATTTCTGCCATCCACATAAAGGGGATAAGCAATACCGAGACAGACTTCCTCAGCCATCAGGCGATAAGGCAAGGGGATTGGGAACTAAATCCCGAGGTATTTCAAAACCTGGTATAGAGCTTTAAAAATCCGAAAATAGACCTGTTTGCCAACCGGCGAAACAGAAAAGTAAAGAGATATTTCTCAATTTCCCAAGAGAAGGAATCAGAAGGTCTAGATGCACTGATTCAGACCTGGAATTACAGGCTGGCATACGCCTTCCCGCCTTTGATTCCGCGGGTCCTTCAGAAGCTCAGCAGATCTCCAGGTCAGATCATTCTGATAGCACCCTGGTGGCCAAGGAGAGCTCGGTTTGCAAGCCTGAGATCCATGGCAGTAGTGGAACCATTAAAGCTCCCATACAGGACAGATCTTCTCAGACAGGGGCCAGTACTACACCCAAGGCCAGAATTTTTCCAGCTGATGGCCTGGTTAGTGAGCGCCAGATCCTGAAACGTAAAGGCTGCTCAGAAAAAGTAATAAGTACCCTTCTTCTGAGTAGAAAATTAGTGACTAAAAAGATTTACTCAAGAGTTTGGAAGACTTTCTGCTCCTGGGGTATAGAAAGACAGATGACCTCCACTTCTGTTCCGGTTATCTTGGAGTTTCTCCAAGACGGAGTAGACAAAGGCTTAACAGTCAGTACCCTCCGGGTTCAAATAGCGGCCCTCTCAGTCTATCTTGAGAAAAGACTGGCAAAAGAGGACCTCATTAAGCATTTTTTTCTGTTAGCAAGGGAAAGATTTTTCCCCGGTCCTTTTTTAAAGGTGGTTTTCCACCTTGGGACTTGACTACGGTGTTAGAGGCGTTATCTAAACACCCGTTTGAACCTATAGAAGAGGTTCCCTTTAAGTTTCTAACTTTAAAAATAGCATTTCTGTTAGCTATTACTACAACCAGGAGGGTAGGGGATTTGCAGGGACTGTCCATAAAGGAACCTTTCCTACTGGTACAGCCAGACAGTCACCCTCAGAGCAGATCCCTTGTATCTACCAAAAATGACATCCTTATTTCATAGGACGCAAGACATAATATTGCCGTCCTTTTGTGATAAACCAAAAAATGAGAGAGAAAATAAATTTTATTGTCTTGCTGTAAGAAGGTGTCTCCTTACCTATCTAGAAAAAAAAAAAAAAAAAGTTTTAGGAGATCTAATCATCTACTCATTTTGTACACTGGACCCAGGAAGGGACTTCAGGCCTCTAAAGCCTCAGTTTCCAGATGGATCAGAGAAGCTACCTCTAGAGCTTATGAATGCTCTGGGAAGCAAGCACCAGCTAAAGTCAAAGCTCAGTCAACCAGATCACTAGCAGCTTCCTGGGCTGAAAAAGCAGGGGCCTCCTGGGAACAAATCCGCAGCGCGGCCACCTGGTCCAGTCAACATACGTTCCTGAAGCACTATCGTGTGGAAGTGTTGTCACAGCAAGACTTGGCCTTCAGCCGGAAGGTCCTACAAGCTGTGATCCCACCCTGAAAGTAGGCCTGTGGTTACTTGTTTATCCTCTCAGGTGTGCCGTCCTGGAAGGTGATAGGAGAAAACCTACGTTAGACTTACCGGTAACGGTATTTCTACGAACCTTCCAGGACGGCAGGCCTACTTCCCGCCCTATGTGGAGGGAAAAATAAGCTAAACGCTAGGTGGCAAGTACCTATATGGAGCTATGTCCCTTGTGAACCAGTTCGGGATTACTTTATTGCATACTGGACAAAGAAGACCGACATCTGCAAGATTGTATTTGTTTAACAGTCACCACATCCCAAAAATAAGTAAATAAAACAACAAACCCCCTTGGAGGTGGGACTTTGAAAGTGACTGAAAAACACACATCAGAGTATGTTGAAAATATATAGATTTTAATAAATAGTTACAAAAGGACAAATTTGATATAAATCACATGGATTATTTACAATTACAAACTGGAAATTAACATAAATACAAAAAAGAAGAAATTTAAACATATATTATTTTATGTTTTGTCAAACCCGACAGCTGTTTCGGTTATACCCTTCTTCGGGGGAATTGTAGACAAAAGATTTTCAGATTTATAGATAAACACATTCTGTTGGATATACAAATATGATATAAATTACAAATTTCACAATGCATATATGCACATAGATAAAAATAATAATAATAATGAAAAATAAAATATAGTAATGTGCTTACAGTAATTTGTCCAAAAGAGGATCAACATTCAGTGCACCAAGGAACCACACGCACGGCAGAGAACACAAGGTGAGGCACAAAATCGCATCCCACCTATGTGGGGAGCTCTGAGATGAAAGGGATCCAATAGACCTCAAACGAGGGTCCCCAAGTGGAAACACGCAGGGAAATCAGGAGAAGCTCAAAGAAATCCCCCAGGGCAGCTCTCTAAAGACAAACACAAGAAAATGTATATAGGTAATGGGAGGTAAAGAAAGGGGGGGGGAAATCCTGCTAATGAATCCCTATTGTAAAATAATACCCCCCATTTTGTATACTCAAACTAAAATCCCGTATATACAAGCATAAGTTAACCCATCATATGTATGTGTATGTATCCAACCTACCAGTATGGAGAGATATTCCAAATCAAAAAAGTATCAGGTAGGCAAAAGGAACTGCTTCAAACATAGAGGGTGTCCTCAACACACCATTTGCATTGATTATACATTAATTGTGGCCGTGAAGCAAATCTATGTGTGGTTCCAATCCTCCAGTTTAAATTCTAAGAAGTAAAAACTTAGATGGAAAAAAAGAGATGGTCATACATTGGTCCAGGGCAAATAGTTTGAATATAAGATTGCCAAAGATTGTGTCCTATGAAGAGATTACCTGTATGGATACTGAGAGCTGCTGAGATCACTGCGTATGATGCCTCATGTGGACTGTAATACAACCATAGAGGCTTTAAATGGCGTACAAAGGGCATCTGCGCATGCGTCAAAAGACGCCATGAACGGCGCCGTCGAGGTGACGTCATTACGTCCTCCGCTACACCTCCATACTGTTTCTAAACAGACACCTAGCTAGAGGGCCTATATAGACCATCTGCGCATGCGTCAAAAGAGCGTCACGATGGACGTCAAAGCAATGACATCATCACGTCGTCCGTCGCATCTCCATGACGCTCCAGACAGGCATCTAAAACAGAGGATGTGTATAGAGAATAGTCGCACTTTTTAAAGAAAAAATAATGTAACAAAAAATAATAAATAATAAACCTCCCTCTAAAGTAATGAGTGTTATAAGTATATCAAAGAAAGGGGGAGGGTTTTCTTTATTTATATCATTTATTGTGGCAGATGGACAAAAAACCCCCTTGAATCCAAAACGTAGTCACCACTCGGAGACCCCCCGTGCGACACCCGCCAGCCGCCGCCCCAAGTGACAACAGCCGGCACATGACGCACGCCGACGCACAAATGCAAATAATGCATGTAAAAGGGAGAAAAATAACCGGACCGACCCGGCACCAAGCCGGGCGATATGGCTCACTCCCTATGTGCGCCGTGTGAGGCAAAAAGGACCCAAAGGGGAGCTCCAAAATGCAGGTGTATGCAGGTCGTTAGTGCATCAAAATGGGAAAAAAAAATAAAAAAAACATTCTATAAAATTCCATATACAAATTTCTGATTGCATACTATACAGAAGTGGACAATATCTATACATGATAGAGGGTATAGCGTATCCCCTGTGTGTTCACTCTTCCCAACCACCTGAAGAGAAGCCCTCCAGGAATGGACGATAACTTATGAGGTCGTTCAATCCTGGAGGCTTGGTGGCATTCAGGGAAAAAATCCATCGAGTCTCTCTCTGTAAGAGAGTTCTATTCCAATCTCCTCATCTCTCAGGTGTGCCGTCCTGGAAGGTTCGTAGAAATACCGTTACCGGTAAGTCTAACGTAGGTTTTCAGCCCCAAAATGTTTAGCGGTCCGTTACCCCTTTTGAGGAGAATTTCCTGAAGAAATTGACTTCTCCCCCGACAGGGGACCCCCCCCCCCACCCCCGTGTCCAGACTAAACAAAGTGACCATGATTCCGGTGGAAGGGGCTCCTGCCTTCAAGGACCCCGCAGACAGGAGGGCTGGGGCCATAGCTCGCTCCCTGTTCACAGTGGTGGGGTCAGCAGTGCGTCCTGTCATGGCCGGGGCCCTAGTGTCTCAGACGCTTACTGAATGGGCAAAATTGTTGCACCAGGGGTTGAAAGAACATTTTGGTTGTTGGTACAGGGCCTTAAATTTATCTGCGAGTCAGCCTTGGATACTATTCCCTTGCTCTCCAGAGCCTCGGTCTATGCGTTGGTGTTACGCCGCCTGGTCTGGCTAAAGTGTTGGTCCACGGACCAATCTTCTAAGAAGGCCCTGGTGGTTTTACCTTTTAATGGTAAAAGGCTTTTCGGAGCCTCTCTGGATGACATTATCCAAGATGCCACGGGAGGTAAGACCACTCTGCTCCCGCAATCCAGTAAGGAGCCACGCCGTAGGCAGGGGCCCTCCTTCACCGCTCACAAGCTTTTTTTCGTCCGCCCGGTGCTGCAGGTAAACGCTCCCAGGCTGTTAAGGCGCCTCCGAAGAATGAAAGCGTCCCTGGTTTCGCAAGCCCAACAAATCTGCGTCCGCATGAAGGTCTGCCCCTGCCCGATGCTGGGGTGGGTGGCCGTCTTCGTGAATTTGCGTCTCGGTGGACGTCTCTACTCTCCGACCGGTGGCTTTGCGAAGTAGTTTCCCCAGGGTAGAAGATGGCGTTTCTCTCTTGCCCACCGAACAGATTTTTTTCCTCCAGCTTCCTCCGATTCGTCGGGAGGCCCTGTTTGGGGCAGTTCACGATCTGCTGGTGTGTGGGGTGATCGTACCTGTACCATTGCAGGAACGGTTTCAGGGGTTTTACTCAAATCTGTTTGTAGTCCTAAAGAAGGACGGGGGCCGGCCAATCCTGGATCTCGAAGCCCTCAATTGCTTTGTGAAAGTGCAAAGGTTAAGGATGGAATCAGTTCGCTCTGTTGTCGCTGCTCTCCATCCAGGGGATTTTCTGGCGTCCTTGGACATCAAGGACGCATACTTGCATGTCCCCATATGCTCCAGGCATCAGAGATTTCTGCACTTTGCGGTTGGGGAAGACCACTATCAATTTGTGGCTCTCCCCTTTGGTCTGGCATCGGCGCCGAGGGTGTTCACCAAGGTGCTCGCCCTGATTCTGGCCTTGCTGAGACAGCGTGGAATCACTATTGTGGGCTACCTGGCTGATCCTATAACCTGTCAGACCCTGCGAGAATTTGGCTGGGTGCTGAACATTCAGAAGTCGGTGTTGGTGCCATCCCAACGCCTAGAATAGCTGGGGTTGGTCCTGGACTCCTCAGAGGCGAGAGTCTTCCTCCCTGTGGAGAAGCTGCAGACTCTGCGAGCTGCGGTGCAGCAGTTTACATCACAAAAAAGGTTGTCGTTCTGCTTTTGTATGCGAGTCCTGGGTCTCATGGTAGCCTCCTTCAAGGCAGTACCATATGCTCAATTCCACACTCGAGTGTTGCAGAGGGAAATTCTGTCACGTTGGGACAAATGCCTATTGTCCCTGGATTGGCAAATCACCTGGTCAGCACCTCCCTGGTGTGGTGGCTGACTTCCCCGACCCTTCGGTCTGGGAAGTCGTTCCTTTCCTTTCACTGGACGGTGATCACGACGAACGCCAGTCTTACCGGATGGGGGGGGGAGTCTGGGGGGTTTAGTCGGCACAGGGTCGCTGGACCCAGGAAGAATCCCGCCTGCCGATCATTGTCCTGGAACTTCGGATGATCAGGCTGTGCCTCTCCGAGTGGTATCGGAGGCTACAAGGGTGTCCGGTCAGGATCCAGTCGGACAACGCCACAGCAGTGGCGTATGTCCACCATCAAGGAGGAACAAGAAGCGCGGCTGCGGCAGCGGAGGTCGCTCACATCCTGAGGTGGGCAGAACGGAGCGTGCTGGCTCTATCGGCCGTGTACATTCCGGGTGTAGAAAACTGGCAAGCGGACTAACTAAGTCGCCAGGCGCTGGAGCAAGGAGAATGGTCTCTACACCCGGAGGTGTTTCAGCTCCAGTGTCTGAAATGGGGCACGCCAGACGTGGCTCTCCTGGCGTCGTGACTCAATCGCAAAGTATTGAGGTTCGTGGCCAGGTCAAAAGACCCATGGACGGTCGCGACAGACGCGTTGGTGGCACCGTGGGGTCAGTTTCGGCTACTTTACGCTTTCCCTTCTCTAAAGCTTCTTCCACATCTGCTTCGCAGAGTGGAAGCCGAAGGGATTCTAACGATCCTGATTGCTCCAGATTGGCCTCGGCGCCCCTGGTACGCCGACCTAGTGCGTCTGGTGGCAGATGTTCCTTGGCGTCTGCCAACGCGAAAGGACCTTCTCTCGCAAGGTCCCATACTTCATCCTGCTTTACAGTCACTGGCTTTAACGGCATGGCTATTGAAAGCCAAGTTCTAAGGGACCGAGGCCTGTCGGATTCGGTGATCTCTACCATGCTGAGGGCACGGAAGTCATCCTCTCGGAAGATTTACCATCGTCCGTGGAAGGCTTACATCTCTGTGTGAAGAGATGAAGTGGCATCCGCGTGCATATGCGGTTTCCAGGGTCCTGATGTTTCTACAGCGTGGGGTGGACCAGAAACTTTAGTACGATTTTAAGGGGCAGATTTCAGCCTTGGCTGTCTTCTTTCAACTGCCCTTGGCGGCTCACTCTCTGGTGAGTACGTTTGTGCCAGGGGTTCGACATGTGGCCCCTCCAGTACGTCCTCCACTGCCTCCGTGGGACTTGAATCTGGTCCTCTCAGTACTTCAACGACCGCCGTTTTGAGAACGTTAGGGAGATTTCCTTACTGACTCTCTCCCAGAAGGTGGCCTTTTTGGTGGCCATTACATCAGTCAGACGGGTTTCTGAACCGGCGGCCTTGTCTTGCAAGGATAAGGTGGTGCTGGGTCCTCAGCCTTCATTTCTTAAGGTCGTTTCGGCTTTTCACCTCAATGAGGACATTGTACTTCCGTCTTTGTGTCCTCGTCCGTCGCATCCCAAAGAGGATGCGTTGCATTCCTTGGACGTTGTCCGAGCTCTGCAGGTGTACCTGTCTTCTACTGCTCCGTTCCGGAAGTCGGACTCACTGTTGGTTTCGGTAGTTGGTCCTAAGAAGGGTCTGGCGGTCTCGTCGTCTGCCATCTCTAGGTGGATCAGACAGATCGTGATCCAGGCCTATGCCCTAAAAGGGCGGGCGCCTCCCTTCCCGGTTATGGTGCATTCGATCAGGGCAATAGGTTCCGCTTGGGCTTTCCGACATCAAGCGTCTGTCTCACAGGTGTGTAAGGCGGCAACCTGGTCGTCTTCACATTTCCTCAAAATTTTACAAGGTTGATGTGAGTGCATCTTCGGATGCTTCCTTCGGCCACAAGGTTTTACAGGCGGCTGTTTAAGGTTGCAACTCCTCCGTTGAGGAGCTCTGGTTTGTTTGGGGTGAAGTTTGTTGATTCTGTTTTCCCACCCCTTGTTTTTTTGACACTGCTTGGGGATGTCCCATATGTCAAGATGCTGCTGTGTCCGTCCATGAACGGAAGAGAAAATAGGATTTTTGTACTCACCGTAAAATCCATTTCTCTGAGTTCTTGGACGGACACAGCACCCACCCCTCCTTTTTTATGTTTGTACTGCTTTTTTATGAACTGAGCTGCAAGATGCAGGGAGAGGGGATGTACCCAGGGGGACCGCCCCCTGGGCGGTACTGTACTGTGTGATGTGTTTTAACACTTAACATGCTGTTTTTCTGCCTAGTCAATCTCCTAACAGGAGGATAATACCCATATGTCAAGATGCTGCTGTCTGTCCATGAACTCAGAGAAATGGATTTTACGGTGAGTACAAAAATCCTATTTTTTTGCAATGCGATCTGTATGGCAAAACATTTAGTGGAATACAGGGGAGACATGTCCTGCATATCTCAATAAAGAGAAACTGTCACAAAAAAAATCATCACATAGGGCAGGGATATGCAATTAGCGGACCTCCAGCTGTTGCAAAACTACAAGTCCCATCATGCCTCTGCCTCTGGGTGTCATGCTTGCTGCTGTCAGAGTCTCACTATGCCTCATGGGACTTGTAGTTTGGCAACAGCTGGAGGTCCGCTAATTGCATATCCCTGACATAGGGGAATGTTTGTCCCCAATGTGATGAAAAAAAAAGTTGAACCCAAGCACATAAACCCCCCCCCCCAATTTTTTTTGAGGCCTCCACATATACACACGCACGAATGTAATTGCATGTGTCAGGGCACCTACACGTAAAAACGTTGATTGCGAGACAGACGCATGTTACATATTGCCGCGTACGCCAGAGTGAGAGCAATAATGCAAAACACAAGACCTCCTCCATAACACTAAACTGGGCCTTTGAAGCGTCGCCTATAAAAAATATAGGGTACTGAAGTTTGATGCCATTTTAGGAGTGCAAAAAAATTTTAAGGTTTGGCATGTTCCATTTACTCGGCGTAACCTCGTTTTTTATATTTTACCAAAAATTTGGGTAATGTATTGCGTTTGTTTGCTCTAAAATTCACGTTGGTGTGTTTTTTACTCAAATATTGTTTCCTAGACCTTTGCGGTAATATTGTGTGACATAAAAAATTGGAACTACCGCTATTTTATTCTCTAGAGTGTCTGCTTTCAGAAAATATATAATGTTTGTGGTTTTGTGTAATCTTCAGGCCTAAAATTATTTTTTAAATGTGTGCAAGCAATGCAAAAACGGCTCTGGCAGCGAAAGGGTTAAAGGCTAAAAAATGAATACATGCACACGTTTTTGCAGGTAGAAAATGCCTTTTTGTTTTTTAGGAGCCTGCATAGCATGCACCCTTGATCAGTAGATCGCTCCTGCACAGTCTTCCTCCAGCCTTGTGGTTGTATAAATATACAAGCACAAAGCTGGAGGAAGACTATGCAGAAGCGATTTTCTGATCAAGGGTGCAATGCTCTGCAGGCTCCTAAAAAAAATAAAAAAATTAAAGGCATTTTTTACCTGCAAAAACGTGTGCATGTATTCATTAATTTTTTTAGCCTTTAACCCTTTCGCTGCCAGAGCCTTGTTTGCACACTCATTTGCTTACCATGGTAAAAAAAAAGGGACAGGCTTTCTGTTACAAAGCTAGAGGATGAATGAATGAATGAACTATGAGTGTGCTGATGAGTGCGCTTCCAGTTTAATAAAACTACAAGCTTGTCTACCACGGTGGCAGACTGGACTTGTAGTTTTTTTCATTCACAGATCTCTGTGAATGGGCAGCTAAGCTGTGTGGGGATGGAACCTCACACAACTGCACTGTTTTTAAAAAGTACATAAGCAGGTGCAAGGAGGGTGAGGGGGCTGGGGGCTTAACAGTAACATGTTGCTTGTTGCAACTTGCACCCTAAATATGGGTGTATTCTGTTACAAAAGGCAAACTTATCCTTTTAAGTGGCTAATCACAAAATAAGAGTACTTGGGCAGGGAAAGCAGTTTCCAGAAAGTAAGAAAATAAATAGTCCCTGGAATTCATAAAGACTGACGCATGCAAATTGTCTCTCCTGCGTTCTAAAAGTGGTATAGAATACGCCAAAATCGTGTACCTGTCTAGAATTTGTACTACTTGTACTTGGCTCATGCTGCACCACTTTTAGAAGACACTCAAAACACTTTTGTGTGATCCGATTTTTCTCTCTACACCAAAAGAGAGCTGGTACTGGCTCCACTTTTGAATTTGGTGCATTCAATGTCACGCAATGTAGACATGTCACATTCAGTGTGACACAATGTAAAAGAAAACCAAAATAAGATATACCTGTGTCCAAATGCCAATAGCATGTACATACACAATGTAAAAGGGGCACATTTTAAATCTACCTGAGGGATTAACAGCAGAAAAGTGGCGCAGCAGCTTTATTGAATCCCCCCCCCCCCCCCCTAGCGACTGCGAGGCTTTAAGAGCAGGCAATTTTATTCATAATACAGTTACTTAAAATGTCCAATAGCACGCTCAGAAGGCGGAAGGCTTTTTAAAGCGGAGGTTCACCGGAAACATTTTTTTTAAAAGCCAGCAGCTACAAATACTGCAGCTGCTGACTTTTAAAAAAAGGACACTTACCTATCCAGGTCACCCGCACACAACGGGGCGGGGGGGAGGAGGGGGAGGGGCGGGACTCCCGTGGAAGTCTGCTCCCGGAAGTGGTGCAAATACCTGTTTTATACAGGTATCTGCACCCCCTCCCACCTGAAAGGTGCAAAATGTGACACCGGAGGGTTCCGAAAAGCGGAGTTTCACTTTTGGGTGAACCTCCGCTTTAAAACAAGAAGAATAATGTTGTCAATTGAGGGCTCCTAGAGGTCATCACTTTGCATGACCCAGGGAAATATATTCTTGTAGAGAGAGAGAGAGAGATTTTAGTCTGCTCTCTGCTGACGTCACAGAAATCAGTCCAGGCACCGTGTCATTGCGACAATGGAAGTCGGGACCCGCCAGGTCCGTGGACTGACACCCATCTCGGCGAGCCTGAGACGGCTGATCCCCGCCCTTCCACAGCTCAGCACTCCAGTGAGCGTGGAGGAGCAGAGTGGAGAGATGCTGATTGACAGTCGGCAGCTCTCTGCTTGGGGATCTGTGTAAACCGAGCCATCGGCGATGTTCGATCGCTCGGTTCTCAGCGTAGAGACGCTGGGGGGACAGAAAAAACCCCAAACCCATACTGCTCTTTTAATGTCTGGATGTAGCAACAGTAAGTGGCAAGGTATGCCTGTATAGTGGTGGTTTGCGCATGTAGTCACAGTCAATGGCAAGGTGTGCAAGTGCAGCGGCTGTACAGGTACAGTGGTGGTCACTGGTGAGGTATGTTAGTGTAGCCGTGATATGGTGCAGGTTGGGAAGATGCTCAAATACAGCAGTAGTTGGTGACAAGGTGTCTGGGGTTGTACGCAGGTGCAAAGACTGTTGGTGGGGACGCACGTGGGTATAGTGGCAGTCACTGGTGAAGTGCACAGGTGTGAAAGTGGTCAGTGAAGGAGATGGGCATGTTTAGCGGAGGTCAGTGAGGAAGGTGCAGCGATTGTTGGGTAGCAAGGTGCACAAGTGTACAGCCAGTGGTGAGTTTTACAAGCACAATGATGGTCAGTGGGAAGGTCTACTAATGAATGAACTGCACAGCACCCCCCAGTCCAGAAGCAATGGCATTAGGTTCTCTACACAGAAGGTGCTGACTTCAACAGTGGCTGAATGGAACTGGCGAAGCATCGTGGAACAAGAGCCGCTAGTGGGCATACACGCTAGGCACTTTGGAATAAAAAAAAAATGGTGTTGCTTTCTATACATGTGTATAAGCGGCGCTATTTTTCTTTAATTTTTTTTTTTTTTAAGACCAGCCAAAGCAACCATCAGTCCAGCTAAAGTGCCCTTGATTGCAGCTACATTACATTTCTTTCAGGTGAATTTTTTTTAGAGAAGAGCTCCTTCCTTACCACTGCATATGCATCTGTGCTTTTCCTGGCAATCCTCCACATTTACAGCTGCCATTGCTATGGAACCAATATAATACCATTTTGAAGAAGACCAGTTACAAAAATTAACTTTTTAAATTTCTTAACGTGGAAGGTAAACATTTTGCATCCAATGCTACGCAACTATTTAGCTCTGCCTGCCCACTTAAACTATTCAAATGGGTGCATAAATATTTTGCACATGCATTCTGAATATAAGCTGAAACCTAAACACCATTTTATTTCCTGCATGTCTCTACTACAGTAAATACGGAAAATAGCGGCTTGCTGGCGTAGAAACCCTTAAACCACCACGAAAACATAACATTCATTAAAACTGGGCTACTAAATTCAAGGAAAACAGCAAACTATTCTTGCCAAGATATCCGGGCAACCCACCAAAATGTATTTAAGACTTTGGATGCCTCAAGTGTCTATTTCAGGAGTGCTTTTTCTTGCCCACAAAATCCTCTCTAAAGAGAACACCAAAGAGCTGCTGTCAGCAACACATACGGCAGTGGATCTGTGGCTTGGTGCGATACTATGACCGTAATTTTAGCAGCTGATCTGAGAACTTTGAGGAACGAACTGACTTTTTAAGGAATAAGAGCTTGGATTCATAACCTTTATTTATTTTCTCAATGGTAGAACTTTAGAAACACTCCATATCAGAGATTTTTTTTGTTCATTTTTACAGTAGGGAGAAAATTATTCCATTGGCCCTGTAATGTTAGTAATTAGCCCTGTCAACATGGGATCGATTGCCACCACCGATTCTTGGCATTGAGGCTGAGTGTTCTCTCTATGATAGTGCGTTGCTTCCAAAAAATCATACTGGAAGGCTATTCAGCTTTCATTCAAACTGACTCCTATGCGTGGAGTGTCCATATGACTATGGTAGGTATATTGAATTGTGTAAGTTCCTTTGAGGAAAGAGACTGAACCATGACTGTAATCTGTAAAGTTGTGTCGAGTTTGGTGATGTAATATATATATATATATATATATATATATATATATATATATATATATTTAAAAAAATTGTAACGTTATTCATAACTACGGTTTCAAAAAGTGAATTTAAGTTTGGTGCTGCTCATTATTTACAGAACTCTTCGAAATCTAACTTTTCAGTGCCAGAATACTTTCCAAGCATTGGTCCATTAAAGGAAATCTGTACATGGCAATGCTACGGTTATTGCCCAGAGTCCAACTTTGGGCAACAGAAGAAATTTTATGCCTGTAATGCTTTGGAAAAGGTACAACGAAATCTGAAAATAAATAAAAACCTATTTTTGTATCCCAGGGTCGAGTTGAAAATGACATGTTTGTTTTTGATAACGGCTTTGTGACCATGAAGAGTGCAGATGTAGCAGCTTCCAATAGCCATAGTCAGGGAGGAAATGAATTCTTAATTTGGTTGACATTTATTTTCTGCTGAGCTTCATCTGTCAGGAAGTTGTAGATGCAGTAATCTCCTTGAAATGGCTATACATTTGAAATTATAACTAAGGGCATGGCAGTGTCCCCTTTTCATTTTCATTCCCAATTTTTTTTAAAACAAATAAAGTATTTTCTATGCTATATATATATATATATATATATATATATATATATATATATATATATATATATATATATATATATATATATATATATATATATTTTTTTTTATCTTGATACAAGATAAGCAAAAATAGAAATACAGGGTGGGTTCTTGTTTTACAGGCATATTTAGACCCTGTTACCAACGTTAAAAATTGCAGGTAAAATCACAGAAAATTTAAGTATTGTAAATGGTTACTTGCAGGTTGTTTCCTTTCCATTTTAAATACTTTTTGTTTTGTTTAAGAGAAAAGTACAAAATTGCATAAATAAGTGCAAAATGGTATGACATAAATATGGTAATAATAGACCGTACAATATCGTATTCAGGTCATGTAAAAGAAAAATCTCACATAAAACAGCCATAACCACAAAGGACCTAGAAATGGCAAAAAGTACATGTCAACAAATAGGAAGGCAGTGTTAGGGAATTGGGATTTTTAATGTCCCATGCAGGGTGGTTGCAAAGGCTGGTGGTGGTACTTTGTCATGTGGCAGTTGCTAGAAATCAAATAAAAGAACTTAAGATACCTCTAGCATAACAAATATAATAAGGTAAACAAAGTACAGGTCATAATGTTAGGATCGCAGATCAGTGTATAGAGCAGGGGTCTTCAAATTTCTGAAGGAAAGGGCCAGTGTACTCATTAGGGGGGTGGCCAGTGCAAGTAGAAAATGCCCCAGAGTCAATGGGAGTAAACAATTCCTCAGGCTTGGTGGTCAGTAGAAGTAAAAAAAATTGACAAATCACATGTGGTTAGTAGGGGTAATACCCATCATTGGTACAGGTGGGAGGAATTGTGCCCAATCATTGGTGTCACTGGAAGAAATAGTGCCTTATTGTTGGTGTCAGTGGGATTAATATTGCCCCACTACTGGTGTCAATGGAAGAAATTGTGCCCAATCGTTGGTGTCAGTGGGCGTAATAATGCCCCATTACTGGTGTCAGTGGAAGGAATGAGGCCTCAAACTTGTTGATAGATGCCTTGTATAGTTGCCTTGTATAGTTGGAGGATTAGTGACCAAAGGGACAGTTTATAGCAAGCAAAGGGCCACATCCATCCCGTCATTCTGGGGATAATGAAGGGGTGTATGGAAGAAAGGTCCTGAAATTGCATGTGTGAGATGTTTAATAGGTAGTGGGGATGGGGCGGAAACCACTGGTATGGACTATTTTTTTACTTGAGCGAAGCACTTCTGCTATCTTTAAGCCAGTTACGCTCTCGTGGTGTAACATTATCTTTCACATTATACAAAAAAATTGGGATAACTACTGTTTAGTTTTTGTTTTTTTATGTATTAAAGTGTATTTTTTTCCAAAAATATTGCGTTTTCAAAGACCACTGCGCAAATCGTGTGATATAAAATATTTTTTCTCTAGTTTCTCTGCTAAAAAAATATATATATATAATGTTTGGGGGTTCTGAGTAATTTTCTAGCAAAAAATACTGAGATTTTATCTGGTAAGCAATGAGTGTCAAAAAAAGGTTTAGTCTTTAAGTGGTTAAACTGCCCTCATCTACAGACAGACGTTCATTCCTTTGATCTAATAAGAAGGAAATGTTAGTGTTTCTCTTTATCTTGCCTCTGCGATATTGTGAAAAACTTGGCAGGCTGCCTGTGTTTGTTTTGTTTTTTTTGACAGCTGTCGGCTTGAGCAGAGAACTCTCTGCATTGAATGGAGAAAATTATGTGTTAAGATAGCGAGGGGGATTAAATCGCAATCTCGATTCTTTAAAGAATAATCGTGCAGTTCTAACTTGCATTGTGCTTTTGAACTTGCTAACCAATTTGACTACTCAAGGAAAGTTGATTACCTAGCACAGCCCCCTACCTCTGTGCGAGGAGCCCTCTCCTCTTCTGGAAGTGTCTAATTACGCTCTGTGCTAATTCTAATTCTTATTTGTGGCCTGCATATGTCAGGAAGGATGTTGGTTACTTGATTTACGAGGCTAAGGCCCCTTTCACACGGGCAGGCCATTCAGATCCACCTGTCAGTTTTTTCGGCGGATCTGAACGAACGCTCCATGCATCTCTATGGAGCGACAAATGTCAGCGGTGACATGTCCGCTGACATCCGATCCGACCCGCTCTGCTAAATCCAGATGGATGGAAACCCTATTTTCCACCCACCTGGCGGATCGAATCAGATGAAAACGTACTCTACGGTCCATTTTAATCCGATTTCCCAACCCCCCCCCCCCCCCCATAGAGGAAAGCGGAGATCTGACCGGTCCGTTTCTGCAGTGTGCAGAGACGGACTTGTTATCTGCCAGCTCAGCGGGGATCAACGGAGCGATCCAAGCTG
The DNA here is from genome assembly GCA_029206835.1 of Rana muscosa. Classification (NCBI taxonomy): domain Eukaryota; kingdom Metazoa; phylum Chordata; class Amphibia; order Anura; family Ranidae; genus Rana; species Rana muscosa. Next base: position 321,361,797 of record CM055117.1, on the reverse strand, counting down.
AGCAAGCAGATGTCTAAAAATGGATCAGCCTGTGTGAAAGGGCCCTAAAGGTGTGTATTGTGTCAGGATTCTGGGGTAGAGATATATTAAAATTTTTATTTTTATGTGGAAGAAAGATGGGAAAATAGACCCCCCCCCCCCACCCCTCTTCAGGGATTGTCAATTTTGATGTACAGTGCATCTGAAAAGTATTCACAGCGCTTCACTTTTTCACATTTTATGTGCTTTATTTCAAAATGGATTAAATTCAATATTTTCCAGAAAAATTCTTCAAACAATACCCCATAATGAGAATGTGAAAGAAGTTTTTTTGAAATCTTTGCAAATTTATAAAAATTAAAACTAAAAAATCACATGTACATAAGTATTCACAGCTGTTTTCACTGATCATCCTTGAGATGTTTCTACAATTTGATTGGAGTCCACCTGTGGTAATTTCAGTTGATTGGACATGATTTGAAAAGTAACATACCTATCTATATAAGGTCCCACAGTTAACCGTGTATGTCAGAGCACAAACCAAGCCATGAAGTCCAAGGAATTGTCTGTAGACCTCCGAGACAGGATTGTATCACAGATCTGGGGAAGGGTACAGAAAAATGTCTGCAGCATTGAAGGTCCCAATGAGCACAGTGGCTTCCATCATCCATAAATGGAAGAAGTTTGGAACTACCAGGACTCTTCCTAGAGTGGGCCGCCCAGCCAAACTGAGCGATCGGGGGGAAAAGGGGCCTTAGCCACGGAGGTGACCAGGAAACCCAATGGTCACTCTGACAGAGCTCCATCATTTCTCTGTGGAGAGAGGAGAGCCTTCCAGAAGAACAACCATCTCTGCAGCACTCCACCAATCAGGCCTGTATTGGTAGAGTGGCCAGACAGAAGCCTCTCCTCAGTTAAAGGCACATGACAGCCTGGCTGGAGTTAGCAAACAGGCACCTAAAGGACTCTGTCCATGAGAAACAAAATTCTCGGGTCTGATGAAACAAAGATTGAACTCTTTGGCCTGAATGGCAAGCATCATGTCTGGAGGAAACCAGGCACCACTCATCACCTTGCCAATACCATCCCTACAGTAAAGCATGGTGGTGGCAGCATCATGCTGTGGGGATGTTTTTCAGTGCCAGGAAATGGGAGTCTAGGATTGAAGGAAAGATGAATGCAGCAATGCACAGAGACATCCTTGATGAAAGCCTGTTCCAGAGCTCTCTGGACCTCAGACTGGGACGAAGGTTCATCTTCCAACAGGACAACCCTAAGTGCACAGCCAAGATAACAAAGGAGTGGCTACGGGACAACTCTGTGAATGCTCCCCATCCAACCTGATGGAGTTGGAGAGGTCCTGCAAAGAAGAATGGGAGAAAACCCCAAAATAGGTGTGCCAAGCTTGTAGCACCATACTCAAAAATACATGAGGCTATAATTGACCCCAAAAGTTCTTCTACAATGTATTGAGCAAAGGCTGTAAATACTTATATACGGGTAATTTTTTTATTATATATATATATATATATATATATATATATATATATATATATATATATATATATATATATATATATATACACACAACAAAGATTTCAAACAAATTTCTTTCACGTTGTAATTATGGGGTATTGTTTGTGGAATTTTGAGAAAAATAATGAATTTAATCAGATAGTATATTCACAGTCACTTTATTCTATATTTATTTGTCATTTCCACTTTTATGTATTGGCACATTAGATAATATTATTCGCACACAGGTATACACAGCGCGGCACTGGTTTATTTTCATTTTTTCCAACACAGTTTATATGAGTGTGTGGAAGTAATCAAGACACCTCCTCACACAGGAGGGAAGCTCTTTCTGGATCCTTAGGTTATTGGATTGACAGCTCGCAAGATCTCTCATTGATTAATGAATTTTATTCCATTTTGGAATAAGGCTGTAACCTAAAATGTGGATAAAGTGAAGTGCTGTGAACACTTTCCGGATGCACTGTAGATGGTTTAGTTCAAACCTCTTGAGAAACAGTTGTTCCCTCTATCGAGAATATGCACTTCACTATCCTCCAAAGAATGTCTGTTGTAGAATAGAGTCTTGACCTGTAGAATCTGTCCTGTTGGGCCATTCATTTTTCAAGTAGGGTCCTTGCATTCCTCACTACATTGTACTGCATATACCAAGTTTGCTTGTGTTTGGGTGTTGTAGGATCATGTACAAGTTTCTGTTTTAGTGTATTGCTGAGCTTGATGGTCACAGGGATGTAATGTTTGCAAAAAATTATTCTGGGTTTTTCTGACACTCCAACAACATATCAAATGACTTTAATGCTCTGTGTGCTTTGCTTCACTCTGTTGAATTTCTTTATGAAGGTCCAGTCTGGATAGCCACAAACTTTCAAGGCACACCTGATATGTGTGTCCTTTCGTCTTTTGACTGTTTGCTGTTACCATCTCAGCTGGATGTTGAAGAGTGCTAATAGGACCCTTGATCCCACAGGGAAAAGGGAGCCTTGACTGCAGGGAGTATGGCCTAGTGACAGGGGCGTGTACTAAATGGATGAAACCTAAAATGGGTTAAGATTGGCTATGGGTGAGGGGCAGTGCCTGAACTCTATAAAAGTTCCTTTGTGAGCTAAAATTTTCACTTAGCGTTTGAAGAAGCTGGAAGGGGAGTTGCCTACCTGCCCCATTCTTAATTTCTTTTCAGGTTGTTTGTCACAACTTGGCGGTTTTTGGCTTGCCAGCATAAAGGTTTCCTTTTATGGGCTATGCCTTTCAGTGGAAGTTCGACCAGTCTAAGGCTGTCTGGAATGTATGGTAACGACAGGCCTTTTAGCCTAGGTCAAATTATAGTTTCATGAGTGCTCACAATCTCTAACTATGACTGGCATGGGTTTAATGTTTATGCTGGAAAATTGCTTATGTTAAAATGCAGATAAAGATGTGGCCTTGCCCTTTCTAACTTAACCGGTCTGCGTGTCATTTATTGGGACAAGGTTATTGGTAGACATGGTTATTATGGCTTTAGGCCTATGCTCCTCAGCAGTCATGTGTTTCAGTGGGTGTTGGGAGTCTAAAATTATATACTGGTCTGTGTTGGTAGGTTTCCTGTAGACCTCAATGTCCAAGACATCCCCCTCCTCGACGTGTTACAGACAAAAATGGACATTTGTTATTTTGTGCCCATTAAATTTATGTGTTCACTAAAAGCTTTGTATTTCTGACGTTCTAATCTTGACCCATATATCATCCACATGCCTGAACCAATTCCCCCACCAATTGATGTCATTACCCTGAAAGAATTCAAGGCTTTCTTTTCCACCTCCTCTATGTACGGCATGGGTGCTTAACCTGTGGCCCTCCAGCTGTTGCAGATTTACAAGTCTCATCCTGCTTCTGCCTTTGGTAGTCATATTTGTAACTGTCAGCCCTGCAATGCCTCTTGGGACTTGTAGTTCTACAACAGCTGAAGGGCCACAGGTTGAGCACCCATGATGTATGGGTTAGCTACAATGGGAGATGCAGGTGATCTCATAGCATAGTGATTCTGTCTTTAGACGTTACCCATGTTCTTCAAATAGGTGTTGATACAAAGGTCAAGCAAGAAACATATACCGGTACATGGTTTGGCTTGAGTTCTGTTCAACTGTCAGGAGTAATATCTTGTTTTGGAAGTTTTACAGTCTCAATAGTCTTTTTTAATTGGTATACAAGTGAAAAGGGATGTGATATCATAGGACACCATTGTCTCTTCTGGCTATTTAAAGAGCTATCCAGGGGGCATGACCGAAAAAGTCCTGCTGATTAACAGCCGATCAGCGCTCTCAGGCAATGGCTTAGAACGCTGACCAGTGTGTTCTGGCAGGGGGCAATCCCCCTGTCATAACTCCATAGCTTAGCGGGGAGGTCGCGGTTCTAACATCGGATAGCTAGTACAGGATCTCCTCCTGAGCTCTTCTTCTTTTTTTTTTTTTTCGTTCAGCCCGCTGGGTTGAAAAAAAAACAAAAAAAAAACTGATAGTGTGTTCCAGGCTTTAATGTCAGTCCGCATACCTTGTTGACCAGTTCTCCAGAGTTCTGATTATGGTGTAGTATGTTGCCTACTAAGGGAAAAAAGGGTAGTAACCAAATACTATGGAAAGTTCTACGTGGCAGTATGGCTTCTGCTGACTATCGGTCTTAGTGAGGCAAATTCCTTGTGCATCTTAGGGTGTCCATATGGTACAACTATCTCTAAACAGAGGTGGGGGCTTTCCATCAACATCATTTATTTTTTATTTTTTTCTACTCCACTCCACAAAAGCATTTAGACAATTCCAACAGGAACTACTAACCGTTCCACTGGCTTCCTACAGAATTCTCTATAGAAACATGTGGGGTATGCGCCCAGGAGAAAGGAAACAAGCGTTTCCATTTACATCATTCCAATGGTGTGCTTACTCAGGCAAGTAATAAGGGAAAATCTCCCTAGTGGGTACAGGGCTAACCTGTCTGAAACCCTCTTTCTCCTCTCTGCACCAGCTGTCAGAATACAATAGCTGCAGCAGAAGGTTCATCAAAGGAATCTATTAGATTAGCTTGCAGGCTAAAGGAAAAAAATCTATGGGTGTATGGCCATCTTTAGTTTTTGAGGCACCTTTGCAGAATCTGTAAGATGATGTTACAGATGATATGACGTCTCTGGTACCTACTCATCATAAATCATGGCAATTGCATTAAAAAAAAATTTTTTGTCTTTTAAATGGGTCCTAAAGTGATCATAACTAGGCCTCATTTAAAAGTAATGGACTTTTATTGTAAATGCAGTTTTATTACGTGATGTTATAGGCATTTATTTGGCACGTGACGACAATCCTGATGAGAAGATGAAGTAAAAACTGTGCCATGATTTGCTGTAATGTTTGTCCCTTTTAATGTATGAAACAATGAGATGTTACACAATACAGTCAAAGCGTAATGGAGCTGAATGAGGTCACATCAGGGTGTCTATTGTGTTTCTGAGCCTCAAGGCCAAAGGAGTGACTAGGTCCCTTTTTAATTTATGTGGCCAGCTGGTGTAGCTATTCTTTCTTTTTTAACCCATCTCAAATATCAGTGGCTTAGTGACCTTCTTTTCTTATGCCGCAGCAGAAAAAAAAAGAGCTCCCAGTCTCCCATATGGTGAACCTTTTTTCTCTTTTATATCTATCAGCTGGCCTAAGACACGCAACAAAGATTTCTTTGTTTAAGCTTCTTCCAGGAATCCCTCGTCTAAATTTATTTTGCAACAGCTGCTATCCCGATGTGGGATTCCTATCTGGATTATCATTGAACCAATCAGCTGATATTTGGTGGTATGCAAGACATTATATATTTAAAGTGACACTAAGCAATATATTCTTATCCTCCAAAAAAAGAAACAAAAAAAAATCTGAGAGTTCAGCTGAACTCGCACGATTTCACTCCTGCTGGCAGTACCGATTTCAGCCGCGATTACAAAGACATCTGAAACAGATGTCAATGTAAATCGCGGCTGAAATCGCAAAAAGTAGTACAGAAACTACTTTTTGTAATCGGTGCAGCGCCCGCAGATGCGGCGTCGCACCGATTAGGACGGTGCCATTGCCCGCAATTTGCGGCAAATTTCGCCGATTTGACATGCGATTTGACATGTCAAATCGCACCAGTGTGAACCAGGGGAAAAACTGTGGCTCCCCATTTCCCATTGGTGGGATTATGCTACCTGCAGGTGTAAGGCATTGACGGTCTGTCCCTTGTCTGGTAACAGTCAGGAGCCCTTGTCAGTCTGCCAGGACTCAGGGTAAATCTCTTGTAAAGGACCAGAAGGGAGAACCCCACATGGAAATAGTAGCCACCTGGAGGTGTGGGTTAAATATTTACATTTGTTCAGAAATGTATCAGCCTCAGCCGATCTTGGCCAGTACCAAACCTATTTTATTAAGCCTGCCGTTCTCGCATAAAGGGATTTAATGGCTTAAGGTAAGACCTGTTTAAACATCACGGTTTTCCTAGGGGGTCCCGGACCGGAGGTCTGTGTAGAGGCTCTGGGGGAAGGCCAGAACATCAAGTAGGGTCAATGCAGGAACCCGATCTGGACTTTGTAGTCAGGACACTGCAGCAGTGCCTTTATTCTTTTAAAAGACCAATGGGCTGCTACCCAACAACCCATGATGACCATTCTGCAATGCATAGCAAAAGAATAAACCACTAGAAAACATATGGTATTTGACTTTTTTGCAGAAAGTATAATCTCCTCTCCTACCTAGTCCTGTTTACCTTGGGACTAGGTAGTTCTCAAAAATAAAAATCAGGGTTTGAATTGGCTTAGGTTAATAACGGTGCCTAGGTGCTGAACATGAGCTCCAAAGCTTGGCTGATGTAAAGTTGTTGGAAATCCCTATTCCACCACTGTTATTAAAAATAATGTCCACCAGACTCGTGCCAGGGTCGACACACAATTTATTCCTTTGTGTTGTAAAAACTTACTCTATATAAAGCATCTCTGTCAACCTGTTTGGATATTTTGAGCTCTAAATACTCAGTGCAATTGGTCCAGTTTCAGGGATTTCGTGGGCAGTTTGTTGAAGATTGAGTTAAGAATTGCCATAACTGAGGTCCACATATCAGGGCTGCTGGTGGCCACAGGTATTCTGCATAGCTTGATGATGTTGCAACACTTGCAATTTTGCCATCTTCCACTCTACAATGGACGTTGGCTAGTCTGTGATGGTGCATAAGTTGGGCCTTTTTCAGTGCCAATATGTAGACTTCATGTGAGTCTAAGGAAAACAGGTGAGCCATGACTAAGGACTAATGTCCGAAATGCGTAGGCTATTTTACAGTTTTGTACATGTACTCAATAAAAAAATAAAATTTTGCATGTCATCCTGAGTGCCGACTATCCCTTTTCTTCATGCGAGTCTGATTAGGTTGTAGAATCTTTTGGTGCAGGTCATCTAGCGCCTTTCTCAATACCCCTTCTGTTCTGGTGCCCTAGGAATTGAAATCTGCCCTGGTTGGGAGCTCTCATAGCATGTCCTGGATGTCACTGTCAACCGTTCTCTCCGATTTTGCAGTAGGCAACAGGCTGGAGAATCTAGCAGCTTGAGATCAGGTGAGCAGATTGGGGAGTCAGGCGACCAAGCCGGCAAGGCCGGGGGGGGGGGGGGGGGTTGTCTGCTGTGTAAGAGGGTGAGTCAAAAAAGTCAAGATGAGTCTGTCTTGTAGGTGGGTTTTGTCAGCACCATACTAGTTTCCCTTGTCAGGCTGGTGGACATTGAAAAGGTGAAGAAGCTTAGCAGAACATGTGATTGTAAGTGCCTGGGTGTTCCTAGGGTTCTTTAGGCATAGAAGAGCTCTACACGGCATAGATAGAAAAGTCAGTAGTAATATCATTCGTTTAGCACTGCGCCTTATGGTATGCAACTATGCATCTCTCCTCCATGGTCAGCCATGCTTGCCATTTTTAACATGTTTTAAAATAAATGAAAATGTACACTCCTGAGAAAAATGTTATATAAGTTCACCCAATGTCAGGGGTGTCAAATATTGTCAAAATATAGCTACATTTTGGCTTTCCGATTTTAGTTTTTGCTTTGTTTTATTATAATAATTTAATGACCCACCTCCTTTTTACAGTCTAGATCAGCATGGGTAAAAGTAATGAAATGTTTTGAAAGATTAACCTTTACTAACCTATAAAGCTTGGGACTTTTATAAACATCTGTGCGGAGCCTGGGTAAAATGTGATTGATTTTAAAAGCTAGGTTTCAGCCCCTTCGTATACATTTTTAGATTTTTCTAGAGTTAAAGTTGGGATTAGCTTTTATGTAGTCTTTGCTTACACGTGGTAATAAATCCTTCCTGCTACTATATGCCAGTTGTTTGATACTATGGTGTATTGTTCAAGTAAGAAATGCTTGTCATATGACTACTTATTACTTGAATGTTCATATATTTTTTTCATATGGGGGTGGTAAAAGGTTAGTCACATTAAAGGGTAGCACCACTTTCGTGGGGAAAAAATGGCAAATAAAGAAAAAATAATCTATACAATTGCGACAAAAGTCGTTTTGTAATTAAATGTTATTAAAAATGACCTTTCCTTTTTCAATCTGCAGCCACTCTAATTTTGCAATGCAATGGAATATGGCTACCTGGAGTTCTGTACACAGAATGTGTACTGACCACTCCCAGAAACATAATTTTCTGCTTGTGTGATGGGCAGACTTCTGAGAGAATTGGTGAGCCAAGGATACAAGTCAGATTTCAGGCATCCCCTCCAACAAAAATGTAATTTTTGGTGAGATACTCCCAGTAGGAACACATCTAAAGAGATGAAGGCCCAGAAGCTTTCCTCATTAGAGCTCTGCAGCTGCACAGCTGATGGATAATTATGAAACCACTTCCATTAGACTCAATCAGCACAGAGAAACTTTCTTCAGAATAACAAAAGGTAGGAATCTGCAACAAAGGTTGTTATAATCCTCGCAATGTACATTTATCACCCAGAGGGGAATGTTTTTTTTTTTTTTCTCAACCAAAGTTGAGTTACACTTTAACAGAACTTTTGCCCCAATACAAATTACAGCTGCAAGTCTTTTTTAGGTATGTCTCTACCAGCTTGGCACATCTAGAGTGAATTTTTTTTCCCATTCTTCTTTGCAAAATAGCTCAAGCTCTGTCAGATTGGATGGAGAGCATCTGTGAACAGCAATTTTCAAGTCTTGGCACAGATTCTCAATTGGATTTAGGTCTGGACTTTGACTGGGCCATTGTAACGCATGAATATGCTTTGATCGAAATCATTCCATTGTAGCTCTGGCTGTATGTTTATGGTCGTTGTCTCCTGGAAGGTGAACCTCCACCCCAGTCTCAAGTGTTTTGCAGACTCTAACAGGTTTTCTTCTAAGATTGCCCTGTATTTGGCTCCATCCATCTTTCCATCAACTCTGACCAGCTTCCCTGTCCCTGCTGAAGAAAAGCATCCCTACAATATGATGCTGCCCACCATGTTTAACAGTGGGGATGGTGTGTTCAGGGTGATGTGCAGTGTTAGTTTTCTGCCACACATAGCGTTTTGCTTTGAGGCCAAAAAGTTCAATTTTGTTCTTATCAGACCAGAGCACCCTCTTCCACTTGTTCCTTCACTTTATGATGCATCATTGGGACAGGAAATAGGGGTACATTTCCTAACTGAGACACAGACAGAAATTGATACAAATTCAAGCCCTTCCCTACTCAATGAAAAAATGTATGTTTTATTTTTCATACATCATGGGACACAGAGTCAGGCTATCTATCATTACCTGCTGGGTTATACTAATATCAGGTGAATGGACACTGGTAGACCAAGGTCTTTAGACAGGAAGTGATCCCCTATATAACCCCTCCCATACAGGAAGTTACTTCAGTTTTTTTACCAGTGTCTACAAGGTGGATGGCACGTTTGTTTGAGCTCGCTGAGCTCCAGGTCTCTATTCCCACAAACGGTTCCATAAAATTAATCAAGGGATTGACCGTTCGTATCCATTTGACACCGGCTATATGCTTAGATAAATGGTACCTGAACCTTGCAAAGAAGACTGAAGATCCTGCAAGGTTTTTGGTTGTAAGTTGCCTCCGGACGCTGGACCCTGCGAAGTGGAATCCTGGACACTACAGCGCTAAGGCATTCATGCAGGGTGCAGTACAGGTCCAAGAGAGTGGAACCTAAACAGGAAAAGGGTACCCAGCCCTTGAAGGTCCTCAAGTGACAGGAACCTGCCGTGATGGGTGAAGATTGGGCTCTTAGTTTCTAAGCTGCCCTGCGCCTGGATGGGTAAGTGAAACTATATATATTGTAAGATTGGGGGTTGTTAGCTCTCGTAGTAGATGCGTTTTTTCAGTGATGCAAGCCAGTCAACAACTCTGTTTAAGGGCATGGTAGCCCATTTTTATTTAAAAGCACGAAAGTTCACAAACACATCTGTAGTATTCACAGGGGGGTTCCACCATTCCTGTATCTTTCATACTAACAGTAGCCTCGTAGCTTTACCTTCTAGCGATCCAGGCCTTTAGCCTAGGCCTGACGGTCTGTTCCTCAGACCCACACAGTGTCCAAGAGTTTCAGCTTTCTCCTAGCTTCTCCTGGTCAGCACCTTTGTTGCTGTATCACTAACGGTGTCTGCCTCCTGCAGACATGCACCACCTTTGACTCCACTTCAGAGGATGAGAGCCCACTCGGCTCTCATGCACACAGACTTCCTCTCTCTTGGGTGGAGCCCTGATCCATAGTCACCTCTGAACTAAATAGCCCAAGAAACAGCTGTTCCATCAGCGTGTCTTTCTTTACCAAATGTGGCAATAACCAACCCTCTTGAAGGTCGCACCCTCACATACCCTACCCGCTTGTTTCGAACCGGAGGGAGGAACACATGATCCCGTCACCATAAACAGGACACCTCTGTGGCAGCCATTGGCTGCGTAGGCCCATTTCTTTTTCGGGGTATGTGTCCACCAGCACCTCACCTTGGCGCCTCTGTGCCAACTATCCGTAGCAGTAGTCCTAATCTGCCCAACCTTTTCTCTAAAGGGGCACTCCACCCACATCTTCTTCCGGGTGTACTTCCACCAGCCCTTCTTCCTGCACCATGAGCTCCCACTAATCTCTCTATCCCTTCTACCTTTTGGCCTCAGGACCCTTCTTTTTCCTCCCACAGACCTACTCTCCCGGGACTGTTGGGGACCCACTTTCATGACATCTGTCAGGGACTGGCCACTCTCACTGCCTGACGCAACATTAACCATCAACATTTGTTTCTCGGAGTCACCAACCCCTGTGTGGTCACTCTTGGCCACCAAACCATCTGTGATTAATACCATATCCTCAATAGCAATGTTCCACAAGGGGTTATTCAACACAATATGCTCATTCGGACCTCTTGTCCTGTTTGCTAGGACAGTGTCTATGGAAGGACCATCTACAGGCAAGCAGTTACTCCCTATGGGACCGTCCCGTAGTTTCACATCGCCCCCTGTTGTCCAACACTCCAATAACAATTGTCCTACCAACGCACATGTTCCACCACATTTTCCAACACCAATCTCTTTAACCATTTCGGTGTCCACTGATACCTCAACCAATAGCTTGGAGTTGTCTGACAGTGCTCCACAGTGCTTCTCATACATATTTCCGTTACAGTTACCATTACTGTTATTTCCTGTCAAAGTGTCTCCGGGTACCTCAAACTGCACCTCTCTGCGCGTGATGGACTGAATTCCCACTACTGCCACGTCCGTTCTGGGCCCTTCCTTTACATGAGGTGTAGCGGGTGAGACAGTACGCGCGCCACGTACCAACCACTGCTCAGCCGCACCTCGGATCGCACCAGCAGGAATACACCCCATCACACCCGCATACGGAGAGACTTCCACTATGTCTAATATCTCTAATTTCTCAAACAATTCCCCTGAGCGCCTTCCGCACATAACCGCCGCTGGAAGCACTCTCGCGGAGAACTGCAAGACAACTTTCCACAAAAGCAACCAACAGTGTAGCAACCAATTCTCATCAACATTGCTTAACAACGCATGTATCACCTGCGTCCACTGATTGATATTATGCAGTACCATGTCGCCCTTCTGCTGTGGATACACGCAGGTGTATATTGGAAAGATTCTCAACAATTCCCACAACATCTCAGGAATTTCTAGACATGCCGTATCTAAACACAGAACTCTAGGAACTTGACCTTTACCAACGACGTGGAGGGACTCATTTGCTAAGGCGTGAGAGGCCGGGACACTTAAAAAGACCTCTACCTCAGAGGCAACTAACAAAATTTGCGGCTCCCGCCGAGCACTGCCAATCGCATGTGTCACACTCATCCTCTCACCTTCAGCAACACTGAGCCCTTCCAAATCGCTATCCACTACCTCATCAATCTGACATTCAACATTACTCATCTCTTTTGCTGTGGACAAAACCTCTGCTATGTATGCGCCCTTTTCAGATCCTTCCAACTGGAGAGGGTTAATTTCTGCAAAAGCCAACACACCCGTGTCCACCGGCCCTGCAGCCTCTCTATTTAGTATAGCAGAAATTGTGTCCACTCCACTGTTACCCACGAAGACTTCCTTGTTTAAATGCACTTGTGGCAAAACATTTTCAAACACAACAGGCTGCAATAACATAACTTCACCACTTTGCTCGGGTGGTGCTTCATCAAACCCATGAGGACTGTCAGCAGCGACAGACCGCAACAACTCCTCATCAGTACAAGAAATTTTCAAGCATTTGGAGTTTTACCATTTTTCTCATCACCAAGGTCAAGTACCCTCTTATCTATCAGAGCGGCACCACAGTTGTCCCAGGCAACCTCTGGCTCCAACACATAGAGCTCCCTGGAGGTTTCTAAGGACACCTCTGCAGCCTCAGATACTGTTGCCAAGGGGAATCACATATCCTGCTTAGCGATCACACCTACCTCTTTAAGCATCACATTACCATCAGCACATGTGTCATCAGCATTCATAAACATAGCAGTTTTATAAACTCTATCAAATTGTCCTTTATCAAAAAGCATGGCACCCTGCGTGCCACTCAGCACACCACCCTTCCTCTCCAAAGGAATTATTTTGCCCACTAGGGCGTCTTCACAGTTGTCCTGGGAAACCACTTGCCTCACCACTGCAGGCTCCTTGGTGATTTCCCTTGGCAACTGCGCAGCGCCTGTCACTAGGGAACATGGCATACCAACTGCTTTGGTCACCCCTAGCACATCCTTTCCAGCACTCCGCTGGATTACCTTAGCTGTACCCAGAGTCCATATGTCCCTTTCAATTTTTGACCTCGCCGCAAGCAGGGTTTTAACCTGTGTCTCCCCACAGATCTGGGTAGCACACTGCCGCAAGTTCACTTTTTCACCTTCAGTGGATCTCCTCACTGAACATAATGCCACTTCACTCGGATCAGTCTCACAAATTGCCACAGTCTTACCATATCCTGCAGGTGGTGTAATAGCCTTCACTTGAGTGCGTTGTCTCACAGGTGTGGTGTCTCCACAGGCTGACTCCCCCATGTGTCCATGGAGCAACACTGCAGCCTTTCCGGATTTTCCAACATCGCCTGCAGGCAAAACATTAAGCCCAACAACACAATCAGCAGATGTATTCCACAAACTTGGACAAGAAAAGATCCCGTGGCCCAGCTGACCACATTCCAGGCATGGCACTTGGCGACTTTCTCCTGTTGCTATGGGAGACCACCTTCTCCCCGCTGATCTCTTGTAGCGCTCTCTAGACTGGACGGCTCCTAGAAAATTATCGTAGTCATCTCGGTTACTATACATCCCACGGTACACCTCCTGGTACTCCTCCATCAGAAAAGGTTGCACCAACTCAACCCAGCGATTTCTGGGCCATCTTCTGTAAGAAGCAATCATCGCAAACTCATCCAAAAAGTCCTCAACACATTCCGAAGGCAACATAGGCCGTATGAAGTCAGCTGTACAGATTTCTGCTTTGTTGCCATGGGCAACCACACACATCTGCTCACTCTTTACACTCAGAGCAGGCTTCTCATACCTTTGCTTTGGTGAAGCCTGGGACAAAGGGCATTTAGAAACTTCATGCCCCCACTCACTGCACCGCAAACAGTGCACTTGGTTCTTAACCCTTTGCACATTGATAGCTGGCCATCTTGCACCAGCGTTGCCAGGGGCAACATGTCCTTCCCCTTTAACTTGGTTCAGTGCGGCCAAGTGTCGCCTGCACCAATCCACTGCAGACTCAGACTCTGGCGAACTCTCCATACTTGCAGTCACCTGTGCACTCCTTGCACCAGTGTTGCTAGGACCAACACCCGCTCTGTCTCTCATTTCAGCAAACATTGCTTCCTTTTCACACAGAAATATTTTGAAGTACTGTCTTCAAGACTTTGCAAACAGCACACTTTCACATGTAGACTCTGAAACAGCGGCGGTGACGGGGGGCGGAGCCTGCTCAGTATTGGCTCCATAAGACGCAGGGACACTTCCCCTATTTTTTGGGGAGGAAAAAGTGCGTCTTATGGTGCGAAAAATACGGTGTGTGTGTGTGTGTGTGTGTGTGATATAATGTGTAGCACTACCCCCGTAGGAGATGCTGGTTTTGATTTTGGGCCTTGCACGTTACCCCACCATTCGTTGTCTAGGGGATGAGAGTGTATACACTTCAGGAGAAACTTCAATGTCCACACAAGTTGTAAATCCTTTTCTTTGCTTTTTATTTCACACCAACTTGCAGGGAAAAAAGGACGGAGGGTTAGGGGAAGTTCAGGCACATGATTCAGACCACTGAGGAACTTTTAGGTTTTAAAACGACACTAAACAAAGTACACATACCACTTTCCTTCGAGTGGAAATTGCTCACCCGGATAGACCTCTCATCGGCCTAGCAGACGGGGTGGAGCACGGACCCAAAGTCTCTGCCACAGACTTGATGAAAGTAGAACAGGTAGACAATCCTCTGCCACAGGATTGGGCGATGTGGACAAATTGCAACTTGGTCCTCCGCCAAAGGACTTTCCAAGTATTCAGCCGAGCAGTATGAGAGCCTTTAAACTGGACCGGCGATACTGCAGGGTAGCATTTGGCTAGGGAGCATCCTCCAATAAAGTCACCAGGCCTCCTCCCGAGATACCAGCCTTCCGCTGGGTTCTCTCCAAGACGTGTCCTCCCCTGGTTCCTCCATTGAGTGGCTTCCTCCCTCAGAACAGACAGCACAGGACCACACCCAAGCCATAGGCCCCAGACAGGACATCTGGGCCTACCTTGTAGGTGCACAGGGAGGCAGGAAAACAAGACAGGCAGTAACACACACCTTGGGCCAGGAGGGCCACATGGCAGACAAGCCCAGATCAATGGCGTCTGCTCCTTAAGTACCCTTCCCCAGCATGCTCAGCGGGGAGACCACTCCCACTGAACTGTTCGGGGAAAGGACACCCAATCCGCTCTGGCTTGGTTGTGTTCCAACACTGGCCTGTGGTAACGCCACCTACAGGCGAACAGTGGGAAGTCCTCCCGCCACAGCCGAAACAGAGGCCAATTTAGCCTTCATAATCAGATCTGAGCCAGTAAGCGGCTCAGATAGCCACTAGATTTAAATATAGCGCCTGATCAATATACGGTGTGTGTGTGTATGTATATGTGTATATATATATATATATATATATATATATATATATATATATATATATGTATTTATTTGTCCCAGTGATTGTAACACTCAGTCAAGCTAGCTAGAGGCTGGATACCTGTGTGCGGTGACCATACGGGGGAGGTTTTGGGCTAACTGTGGGTGTTAGCAAAGTGTACCTTATTGCTTGTGTCTGGCTGTTTTTTTACCTGTGTGATGATGGCGCACAACGTTGCGCCATTTTGCCTTGGTTTTACCAGGGCGCGCATGCGTTTACAAAAATCATCATGGCGCAACTGCATTTGCAAAGGCGCAGCTGAAACGTAACAGTCTATTTGACAACCAGGGTGCACCTGTGTTCGCAAGGGTGCAGCTGTGAATAGCAGTTGTCGTTTGGCGGCCATGGCGCACGTGCGTTTGCAAGAGTGCTGCTATACTCACTAGTGTTTGTTTTCTGGCAGCCACGGCACACTGGCGCAGTAGCCTTATTAGGCGCACAAAGATTTGTGTCATGCGTTTATTCTGCAGCCAGTCAGGTTTTTCTACAGGTTTCTTCAATTATTATTATTTTTTATTTTTTTTCTGTGCAACCTAGTCAACGGTATTTAGTTTGCTTTTTCAGATTTCTCAGAATTCTAAGCCTTTGTTCCTGTAATCGGCTCAGCTCATTGTGTTCCTAGGAGTCTGCAGAGAGCTTGAGGTCAAATTACATGCATTCATCTTTTGGTAAGACATTTTTACGTTCTCTGCATTTAAAGATATGCCAGGGGGTGCAGTGATTTTATATACAGCAATGGCATACCAGGGAATGATCTTGGCCAGGGTACAGTGCCTTCCGTGATCTGGTTCACATACCCCCTGCTCTCCTTTTGAAACAATCGTAAGCCAGTTTGTTAATTTGGTTTTCTCCCAGTTTTCATTAGAGGTGGCAGTAGTCTATTCTTCAAGATGTGGCTATAGCCACTACCTCTAGGAAGTTTGTACACTTTGCAAATCACGCTCATAAGCTACAGTTTATCTTTGGAAGATCTCTCTCTCTCTCCCTCTCCCTCTCCCTCCCCTTGATCTAAACTTGGCAAGGGTGGAGAGTGCTTCCTGGCAGCAGGTTTTGTTCTACCTTGTACCCTATTCACGTCTTTAGCAAATGTTACCGGAGCCATGTGGTTGCATTAGCAGTTGCTAACTTTGGACGAAAATTCCTGCAGGTTGGCAGTGTGATTCATTACACTCCTTTCTTTGAGGGTTTCACCTGTTTGTTTTTAATTCCCCATCTGATCATTTTTTCGGACAGCTTTTGGACATCCCACAGCGTTGAAGAATTGACTCCTGTGTCCTTCAATGAATGCTGGGAGAATTTTTTTTATTTTTTTCTCCATGTAAAATATTGGTAATTGGTAATTTCTTGCTGTTGGCCTGTTGCCACATGTATGATGATCTCAATAAAGGTTGTTTCACATTTTCCTGTTGTGTACTGCTAGCAAAATTCAATATTTTTTACTTTTTGCTATAATAAATTCCCCCCAAAAATCTATAAAAAAAAAAAAATTCCCTCAGTTTAGGCCGATACGTATTCTTCTACATATTTTTGGTAAAAAAAATTACAATCAGCACTTATTGATTGGTTTGCGCAAAAGTTATAGCGTTTACAAAATTGGGTGATAGTTTTATGGCATTTTTATAATTATTATTTTTTTTTACTAGTAATGGCGGTGATCAGTGATTTTTTTCGTGACTGCGACATTATGGCGGACAAATCGGACACTTTTGACACATTTTTGGGACCATTGTCATTTTCACAGCGATCAGTGCTATAAAAATGCACTGGTTACTGTGAAAATGACACTGGCAGTAAAGGGGTTAACCACTAGGTGGCGCTGTAGGGGTTAAGTGTTCCCTGCATTGTGTTTCTAACTGAGGGGGGTTGGGCTCTGTGTCACATGATGCCGTGATCCGTGTCATTGTCACTAGGCAGAGCAGGGAGATGCTTGTTTACACAAGCATCTCCCCGCTCTGTATCTCCATGAGACGATCGCGGGATCCCTGCGGCGATCGAGTCCGCGGGGATGGCGGCAGGCCATGTGGTCACGGCGGCGAGCGTGACCACATGGCAGGCATTTAAAGGGCCACGTACAGGTACGTGATTATGCCTGTCCGTGCCATTCTGCCGACGTATGCCTACAGTGCACGGTCCTTAAGTGGTTAAAATGATGAGACAAAAGGGTTAAGTGACATTATCAGTTAATACAGTATGTATACCTAATGCTGCAGGATCTCCAAAAAAAAACAATCTTTTAAACCTTTTCTTCGTGGGCTGCAGTGGTCACATGATCTTTCCCTGCTTGTTCCCACCCACATGTGTGGAAGGAACTGTTGCCATTCAGGTGGTATGCATTTTATTATTATTGGTCACAGTCCATTTACAAAAACAATCCAAAAGATGAGTGTACTTTTCTTTTTCATACATCATGGGACACAGAGTCTGGCTAATATTCCTTACCTGCTGGGTTATACTCCATCTCCAGGTGAATGGACACTGGTAGACCAGGGGTCTCAAACTGGCGGCCCTCCAGCTGTTGCAAAACTACAAATCCCATGAGGCATTGCAAGGCTGACAGGCACAAGCATGACTCCTACAGGCAGAGGCATGCTGGGACTTGCTGGTAGTTTTGCAACAGCTGGAGGGCCACCAGTTTGAGACCCCTGCTGGTAGACCAAGGTCTTTAGACAGGAAGTGATCCCCTATGTAACCCCTCCCATACAGGAAGCACATCAGTTTTTTTAAGTGTCTGCAAGGTGGATGGCACGGTTTGTTTGAGCTCTCTGAGCTCCGGGTCTCTACTCCCACAAACCGTTCCAAGATGAATCAAGGGATTGACCGATCGGATCCATTTGAAACAGGCTATATGTTTAGCTTAATGGTACCCGAACCTCGCAAAGAAGACTCAAGATCCTGCTAGGTTTTGCATGTAATGTGGCCTCTGGGCGCTGGACCCTGCGAAGTGGACACCTCAGAGCTAAGGCATTCCTGCAGGATGCTGTACAGGTCCAAGGGAGTGGACCCTAAACATAAAAAGGGTACCCAGTCCTTGAAGGTTCTCAAGTGACAGGAACCCGCCGTGAAGGGTAAAGATTGGGCCCTTAGTTTCTAAGTGGCCCTGCGCCTGGACGGGTAAGTGAAACTCCTTTAATAATATTATTATTATTATTATTATGGGGTGTCCCAGAGATTGTAACAATCAGTCAAGCTAGCTAAAGGCTGGACACCTGTGTGCGGTGACCATACGGGGGAGTTTTGCGCTAGATGTGGGTTTTTGCAAAGTGTACCTTTTTTTTTTTTTTTTGTTTTTGCTTGTGTCTGGCTGTTTTCTACCTGTATGATGGCACACGACGGTGCACCATTACGCCTTGGTTCCCAGGGCGCACGTGCGTTCGCAAGAGTGCCGCCGTGCTCAGCAGTTTGTTGGCGGCCATGGCGCAAGTGGCTTCGCTGCACAGACGCAGTAACCTTTTTTTTGGCGCAACAAAGATTTGTGTCGTACGCTAATAAAGCCACGCCGCTCGGTGGGACCGCGCACGTGCGTGAGCGCGCACAGAACGTTCCGACGCACACAGCTTATTTAAGCTGTGTATGCCAAAAATGCACTGCTTCCAGAAGGCAGCTGTGGGACACAGAGCAGGCACTGAACAGGCACTTTCAGCGGTTCATTTCTCCTTAACCGGGTCACGTGAGTCACCAAGTGTTGCTTGGCAGGCTAAAGGTGCTTGGCAGGATTGTTGCATAGGGGCTTGGTGAGCCC
Source organism: Rana muscosa (assembly GCA_029206835.1). NCBI lineage: Eukaryota > Metazoa > Chordata > Amphibia > Anura > Ranidae > Rana > Rana muscosa. The sequence continues at coordinate 321,342,859 of CM055117.1, read as the reverse complement.
TATTAAGGGGTCTCCCTTCTGAGGTGCTTTAATACTACACCCAAGTACTCTTTTTGTGGCTAGTAAATTCAAAAAAGAGGAGCGGGACTACACTACAGGGAAGGGCACACATATGTCGTAAATAGTTTCCGATGAACCTAGTCATATCCCTAGTGTTGTATCCCCTGAAAGACAAGAGGCTTCTGGGCAGTCTGAGCCACTGCGCCTTTCTAGTATGGTGCCTTCAGTCAACGCTGCTGCTTCACCCTTTACCACTAAGGATGAACTGTCCTCAGCCCTAGTCGGGTTAGAGCACAGGATTCCTGGCATGATTGCCTCCATCCAGCAGGGTAGCAGGAAGCGTGACAGACCCCCCTCCCCGGAAGCCTCCTAGTTTTGAGCAGCAATGGGTCAAGAATGGGGAAGAGCTAAAAGCTCAGGATTCAGTTGATGTCTGACTCTGTCGCAGAGGCTTTTGATCCCGACCGAAATGGTTCGTTCTGCCTTTTAAGTTACCTCTTGCAGAGGTGACTGAGCCCCCCCAGGTCCTTTTTAGGATCCCTGAAGCCCCTAAGGCCGCACAGGCTTTCCCCCTACACCCCCTGTTGGAACAGGCAGTGTATGCTGATAGGCCTAACCAGGAGGACGATCTGTCTGAAAGCAAGACAGATATTCCTCTAGCGCTGTGTTTTGCTGTTGACGCCTTAAAGGATTCAATGCAGCTGGTTTCTTATTTGGCTCTCTTGTCTGTACATATGCGCAGACTTTTATGGCTTAAAAACTGGTCAGCGGAGCTTCCTTGTAAAAAGTTATTGGCAGGTTTGCCTTTTCATGGGGAACATCTATTTGGTGATCATTTGGACAATTATATCCAAAATATTTCCGGAGGTAAGAGTTCTCTCCTTCCTGTGAAGAAAAGCACCAGACGTCCCTCGTTTAAAACCTCAGTAACTGCTTCCTCAAATGTCTCGGCGTTGAGGCGGTTCCGCCGCCAACAGGGCGCTTTGGCCAGGGGCAAGCCGCAAAGCCAGGGCCAGAAAAAAGCCCTGGGTCAAATTCTTTAAAACCCAGCCCCAAGCCCTCCTTTTGAAAGGACGCCCCACTCCATAGAGTGGGGGAAAGGCTGCTGTATTTTGCAAACATTTGGAAAACAACAATTTAGGACGAGTGGATCATCTCAGTTATATCTCGTGGTTACAACCTAGAGTTGCGGGGGGGTTGTTTTTAAGATCCAGCATTCCCTTGGATCCTCCAAAAAAAATTATTACTTCAGTCACTACATCATCTAGTGCAGTGTTTCTCAATTCCAGTCCTCAAGGCGCACCAACAGGTCATGTTTTCAGGATTTCCTTCAGATGAAATGGCTGTGGTAATTACTAAGGCAGTGAAACTGATTAAATCACCTGTGCAAAATAGTGGAAAGCCAGAAAACATGACCTGTTGGGGCGCCTTGAGGACTGGAGTTGAGAAACACTGATCTAGTGCATCAAGGAGTGATTGTAGAGGTTCCGATGTCCGAAAGGGGCACAGGGCTTTACTCAAACCTGTTTACGGTTCAAAAACCAAACGGGGACACGAGGCCCATTTTGGACCTAAGATCCCTGAACAAGTATCTATTAATACAGACCTTTCGAATGGAGTCTGTCCGCTCAGTAGTAGCCTCACTCCAGAGTGGAGACTTTCTAGCCTCCAGCGACCATAAAAGACGCGTATTTACACGCACATATATCTTTCAGCCTCATCAGATGTTCCTACGTTTTGCAGTAGAGGACTGTCATTTTCAGTTTGTGGCTCTACCCTTCGGGCTTGCTACAGCTTCCTGGGTGTTCACAAAGGTTCTAGCACCAGTACTGGGTCTTTTAAGGGCCCAAGGGATACTGGTGCTCGGGTATTTGGATGACCTCCTGATCACTCATTACAGGCTCTAGAACAGAGCATAATACACACAGTATGGTATTTAAAAAGCTTAGGCTGGATCATAAATACCGAAAAGTCAGCTTTGAAACCAGCTCAAAGTCAAAAGTATTTAGGTCTGATCCTAGATACGGTCCAAGCAAGAGCATTCTTGCCACCTGTAAGGATCTGTGCCCTGAAGGATCAGATAAAGGGCACCAGACAACCCTCCCATTCGGCTCTGTATGAGTCTTCTAGGGAGGATGGTCTCCTCTTTCGAGGCAGTGCCCTATGCCCAGTTCCATTCCAGCCCTTTACAACAAGACATCTTGTTGGCTTGGAACAGAAGAGGACAAGCCCTGGATTATCCAATGTGCTTATCTCCTCAGGCACGCTTAAGCCTAAACTGGTGGTTGCAGGATCAGAACCTGCGAAAGGGAAAATCCTTTCTCCCGGTAACTTGGAGAGTACTGACTACAGATGCCAGTCTCTCAAACTGGGGAGCGACCCTAGAAGAGCTCTCGGCTCAGGGAAGATGGTCAAGGACAGAACAGAATCCTGCCCATCAACGTCCTGGAATTACGGGCAGTACAACTGGCCCTATGGTCCTGGACGGTGGAGCTTCAGGACTACCCCATCAGGGTTCAATCCGACAATGCCACTGCAGTGGCCTATATAAACCACAAAGGCGGTACCAGGAGTCGTTCAGGTCTGAAGGAGGTGAATTACATACTAGTCTGGGCAGAGGGACATGTGCCGATTCTATTGGCAGTTCATACCCCAGGAGTAGAGAACTGGAAGGCAGATTATCTCAGCCGCCAGCAGTTCTGCCTGGGGGAATGGTCTCTACACCCAGAGGTGTTCCAGGAATTTGCCAACATTTGGGATGGCCAGAAGTCGACCTACTGGCATCCAGGTTCAACAACAAACTACAGCAGTTTGTGTCCCGAACAAGAGATCCTCTGGCAATCGGAGCAGATGCTTTGGCAGTTCCATGGAGCCAATACTCCCTGGTTTATGCATTCCCTCCGATCCCTCGCCTTCCACATTTGTTGCACATAATTCAGAGAGAGGGGGTTCCAGTCATTTTGGTGGCACCAGCCTGGCCCAGAAGGCCCTCGTTCCCGGAGATTGTGAGACTGACAATAGACGGGCCATGGACGCTTCCACGTTGCCCGATCTACTTTCTCAAGGTCCTATATTATATATACTTCCACCCCAATTTACAGTCTCTAAATTTGACGACATGGCTATTGAAGCCAGGGTGCTGAAGGACTGGTAGTGTCTACTCTAGTGAATGCTAGAAAAGCTGTCACTAGGAAGATTTATCTTAAGGTCTGGAAGACTTGTATTGCTTGGTGTGAAGCCAGAAAATGGCATCCTCTGAGAATTCTCTCTTTTCTACAGTCAGCTGTGGAAATCAAATTGACTTTGAGTACAATCAGAGGTCAGATTTCGGCCTTGTCAGTATTCTTCCAAAGGCCTTTAGCATCCCATTCGTTAGTCTGAACCTTTATGCAGGGGGAAACTCGTTTGCTTCCCCCATTAGGTCACCTATGTGTCCTTGGGACTTTAATTTGGTGGTGTCTGTGTTACAGAAACAATTTGAACCTATCAAGGAAATTCCATTAGTCTTTTCATGCAGGGAATCGTACTTGATCCTTCACCACGACAGAGTCGTGTTAGACAACCTGTTCCATTCTTTTTGCCAAAGGTGGTGTTGGCCTTTCATTTAAATCAGGACATTATTTTGCCTTCTTTTTTCTCTCAGCCTCGATTGGCGTAAGAGAGACGACTGCTTTCGTGGAACGTTGTCTGGGCAGTCAAGGTTTATTTGTCTTGATCTGCGGAGATCTGAGGATCAGACTTCTTTTTTGTTTTACCAAAAGGACCCAAGAAGGGGCAGGCAGCTTCCAAGGCTTCCATTGCCAATTGGGTCCGTCAATTGATCATGCAGGCCTATGGTCTGAAATGTAAAGCTCCACCCTTTAGTGTGAGAGCTCATTCTACCAGGGGTGTAGAAACCTCCTGGGCTTTTCGCCATCAGGTATCTGTGGCTCAGATTTGTAAGGCTGCTACCTGGTCTTCAGTGCATACGTTCACAAAATTTTATCAAGTGGATGTTCGAGCAGCCGAGGATTCAGCTTTCGGCCGCAGTGTACTATGGGCTGCCGTATTAATTCTGATGGCTATTTTTTTGGCTGGGTTTTCTCCCTCTCCTCAAGGCTATTGCTCTGGCACATCCCAGCAGGTAATGACTATTAGCCTGACTCTGTGTCCCATGATGTATGAAAAAGAAAATAGGATTTTTACATCATACTTGCCTGTAAAATCCTTTTCTTTAAATACATCATGGGACACAGAGATCCCTCCTCTCTTTTTTGAGGATTCAGTGCTTGCTACAAAAATGATGTGCTTCCTGTATGGGAGGGGTTATATAGGGGATCACTTCCTGTCTAAATACCTTGGTCTACCAGTGTCCATTCATCTGGAGATGGAGTATAACACAGCAGGTAATGAATATTAGCCTGACTCTGTGTCCCATGATGTATTTAAAGAAAAGGATTTTTCAGGTAAGTATCCTATTTTTTCTTATATTGTTAAGGAAAGCACACCGCAACACACAGTAGTGCATTACTGTGCATTGTGGTGCGCTAAAAAGCATGTGTGCCATTAGGCATGAATGGCACCACAACGAACAACATACACGTGCAGTTTCCTGCAGCTTAAAGGTGTGAACCTGATCATGCTATATAAAAGCATACAAAAAGCTTAAAATGTCAGTACCACATATCTATCTTCATCATACAAACGGTGATAACGCTCTTTCTAGACATTGACCTTAAGCTTTCCTGCCAAAATATATAAAAGCCTAAAAAAAAAAGTAATGAAGCAAGCTGTTTGGGCTGGCTCCTTACAGTGTGGATGTGACTCTCTGCAGAACAGCAGATGTCCTCATTAACTCTCCTCTCCTGGCGGGTGGCCAGGTGGAACTGAAGGCTCCCACATGGATGGTCCCTTCATTCATCTTCTGCTTCCTTCTATCTATAGTTTAAAAAAACGCTGGAGTACATTTTCCATTTGTAACTTGCAATTTATTTTTCTTTTTTTTTTGCATGCTCCAATGTTTAGTTTCCTGTAATCTGCAGATTTAAAAAGGAAGAATCGGGTGACTTTGGGCAACAAGTTGCATACAATGTCCTTTCTTTTTTTTTTTCATTCTGTCATCCCATAAGTATACCTAGAATACTTTTAAATAAACACAATACTTCCATAATAATTCCAGAATACATAAATATATATGTAAAATATATATATATATATTCTGGAATTATTATGGAAGTATTATTTAAAGTATTCTAGGTATACTTCTGGGATGACTGAATGAAACATATTTATTTATTTTTATTTATTATGGTCATATAAACAGAGGAGTGCAGAATAAAGTGAACCTGTTACTGCAGATAAGATGCCCACTTTAAAGTGACTTTTACTTCCTATCAAAGTGCATCTGCAAGAAAATCATGAAAGTGATTGTAAAGTCTTGTTGTGTTTGTTATTTTAAAAGGAAAAAAAAAAAAAAAACATGGTATACTTGCATGCTCTGTGCAGTGGATTTGCACAGAGCAGCCCGGTTCCTCTTCTGTGCTCATGGCCCCTCCCTCCTGTCGAGTGCCCCCACAGCAAGCAGCTTGCTATGGGGGCACCCGAGCCGAGTCCCAGCTCCCTGTGTCCATTCAGACATGGAGCTGTAACCTGGCTCCACCCCCTCTCTCTGCTGATCGGCTAACTGGCTTTGACTTTGGTGCCTCTTAATGCAGCAAACTATGCGGCCCTAGCTGCCCATGTGAATGTAGCCTAAATCCGTTTTCATAAAGTTGATTCAAGAGGAAAGCTATCGGGTTACAAAATGTTCCACAATTTTCAATAGGGTTTTGGCTAGGGATGCACCGATGCCACGTTTCTACACAGAGTAGAAGTACCGATCCTTTTTTGCAAGTACTCACTGATTCCAATTACCGATACCTATTGCCTGGGAAGAGTAGGTGGAGGGGGGGGGTTGTTAGGGAGTTTGGTGAGGGCAGGGTGGTGATGGGGGAGTAGAGGGGTAAGTGAAGGCAGGCTGGTTGAGGGTGGTGGGAGAGCTAGAATGGAAGAGGCTTTGATCCCGGGGGGAGGAGGATAGGGATGGGAGGGTCACACGGGGTGGGCAGGAGGACACAACACAGGGGAAGGAACAGGAGGTTAGGAGGGCACAGCACAGGGGGTTAGGAGGGCACAGTACAGGGGTCATTGCTGGCAGTGCACTAGGCAGAGCTCTCTCCCATCCCTGCATTGTACACAGCCTGAACACAGTCAGAGCTCCTGCTCCCCACACAGCACACACTGGAGCTACAATCCCATTTCCTTACAGCTACAGTGTTAGAACTAGCTACTGGATGCAGTTCCGACTTGTGAAATTTCATGGTAGGAACGGCCACTTAGTTACAGTAGCTAGCTTATACACTGTGCACATGGTAGCTGTATGGGCAGGGGAGGAGGAGCTCTTAGTGCTGCTGTGCTCAAGATATGTACTATACCGGATAGGAAACAGCTGTCAAGTGTACTAGGCGTTGCATACCAGCTCATTATGCCTTTTTTGTTTTGCAGGTTTTTTTTTTTTTAAGAAGTTAACAACCTCTTTAAAGTGATGGTTTTATTTCAATAAACATAACAAACATGTTATACTTATCTGCCCTGTGCAGTGGATTTGTACATAGCAGCCAGATCCTCCTATTCTCTGGTTCCTCTTCTGTACTCCTTGCCCCTCTTTCCTGTTAAGGGCCCCTTGAGCCGAGTCACAGCTCCCCGTGTCCATTCGGACATGGCCCTGTGGCCCCACCCGCCCCTCTCTCTCTCTCCTGATTGGCTTACTAACTTTGACAGCAGCGGGAGCCAATGGCACCACTGCTGTCTCAGCCAATAAGGAGGGAGAGACTTGGACGGCCGAGACGCTCGTGGACATCACCGGAGCGAGATGGGGCTCAGGTAAATATTAGGGGGTGCTGGGGCGGCATAGAATTTATTAAGATAAAAAAAACCTTCTGACTTTACAACTCCTTTAGGCTGGGTTCACACTTGTGCGTTGCGTTTTTGAGCTCGGAGTCTTTGCCAAGTTCGCAATCAGTCATTCAGCGGTTCTTTTGCGTTTTTAGCTGCGGATTTGCCGACCTGAGAGAGGAGAGGGAAGTCTCGCCGCTGTTATCATGAGGGGGAACTCCACGCCAAATCTTAAATAAAAAACCGGCATGGGTTCCCCTCCAGGAGTATACGCCCTTAGGTCTGGTATGGACTTTAACGGGAACCCCTACGCCGAAAAAAAAAACGGTGCGGGGGGTCCCCCCAAAATCCATAGCAGACCCCTATCCGAACACGCAGCCCGGCCGGTCAGGAAAGTGGGGTGGGGACAAGCGAACGCCCCCCCTCCTGAACCGTACCAGGCCGCATGCCCTCAACATGGGGGGGGGGGGGGTGGGTGCTTTGGGGGCAGGGGGCGCCCTGCGGCTCCCCCCACCCCAAAGCACCCTGCCCCCATGTTGATGAGGACAGGGCCTCTTCCTGACAACCCTGGCTGTTGGTTGTCGGGGTATACGGGCGGGGGGCTTATCGGGATCCGGGAGCCCCCTTTAATAAGGGGGCCCCCAGATCCCGGCCCCCCACCCTATGTGAATGAGTATGGGGTACATCGTACCCCTACCCATTCACCTGGTGGAAAAAAAAATGTCAAAAACACTACACAGGTTTTTAAAGTAATTTATTAGGCAGCTCCGGGGGTCTTCTTCCGACTTTGGGGGTCTCGGATGTCGTCTCCGCGCTCTCCGGTTCTTCTCTCGCTCTCCGGTTCTTTCTTCCTTCTGCCGGGCCTCCGCTATCTTCTTCCAGCTCTTTTGCTAGCGGGGGCCCGGTCTTCTTCGTCACCTTCTTCCCTCTTCTCTCCTGGAGATGTTGATTTGTTGCTGTCTCCGGCTGTAATGCAGTGTGCGCGGAGCGCATTCACTTATATAGGCATGGGCGTGGTCACCGGGTGATGCCACCCGGTGACCCCGCCCCCATATGAGGTCACAGTCCCATCATTCCCCGAGACTGTCACGTCATATGGGGGCGGGGTCACCGGGTGGCATCACCCGGTGACCACGCCCATGCCTATATAAGTGAATGCGCTCCGCGCACACGGCATTACAGCCGGAGACAGCGACGAGTCAACATCTCCAGGAGAGAAGAGGAAAGAAGGCGACGAAGAAGATCACTGGGCCCCTGCTAGCAAAAGAGCTGGAAGAAAGAACCGGAGAGCGAGGAGACGACACCCGAGACCCCCGAAGTTGGAAGAAGACCCCCGGAGCTGCCTAATAAATTACTTGTAGTGTTTTTATTGACCTTTTTTTTCCACCAGGTGAATGGGTAGGGGTACGATGTACCCCATACTCATTCACATAGGGTGGGGGGCCGGGATCTGGGGGCCCCCTTATTAAAGGGGGCTCCCGGATTCCGATAAGCCCCCCGCCCACATACCCCGACAACCAACGGCCAGGGTTGTCGGGAAGAGGCCCTGTCCTCATCAACATGGGGGCAGGGTGCTTTGGGGTGGGGGGGCCACAGGGCGCCCCCCTGCCCCAAAGCACCCACCCCCCCATGTTGAGGGCATGCGGCCTGGTACGGTTCAGGAGGGGGGGGCGCTCGCTTGTCCCCACCCCCTTTCCTGACCGGCCGGGCTGCGTGTTCAGATAAGGGTCTGCTATGGATTTTGGGGGGACCCAGACGCCGTTTTTTTTTTTTCAGGCGTCGGGGTTCCCGTTAAGTTCCAGACCTAAGGGCCTGGTATGCTCCTGGAGGGGAACCCATGCCGGTTTTTTATTTAAAATTTGGCGTGGAGTTCCCCCTCAAGATCCCTGTTCAGAACGCAACACATGTGCAAATTAGATGCGTGCCCATAGAACATAATGGGCCTGAATTCGCACCTGAGCCGCACCGCAATGCCTAGAGAACGCACACGTTTTTCCGGCAATGCGCAGTGCGAATGCATCGCACATATGTGAACCAGCCTCATTGAAATCAATGTATTTTATAATGTTATACGAATTGGATGCGGTGTAAGCAGCAACCAATTCGCATAGGTGTGAACCCGGCCTTAAAGTGGAGAGCAGGCCCAGGCATCAAAAGGATTACTATTTTTGTAGTAAGTAAGCTGCAAACAATCTATAATTAACATTGCTTTTTTTGATTAAATATTAAATACTTTTTATGTGGAATGTTTGAAATAAAACTATTCTAGATTGCAATGAAATATTCTGATTTGCATTTGAACAAAAACTAGTATGTGGTGTCTGGCTAAGAGCCTAATATAAGGATGGAGGTATTCCATTGAGAAAAAGCAATTGGTGCGGAAATTTCGTGGATTTTCTACTCGGCTGGCATCAACAGCAGCATCCATTGTCGCCATTATCTTACTGGCAACTTGGCAACTAACTGGCAACAGTTTCTGAAACAGACTGCAGCCCCTTCTTAAAGTGGGCTTCCTGAGAACAGTGCATGAAGAGCACTATGTTTCGAGTCTATACCTATCACACTTGGGCTGCCTTCTGTGGATTATTACAACTTTTGTGTTTGATCTTTTTTATCAGGATGGAACACTTTCATCTTGTGGAAGCCTGCTGCTTCTAACTCATGGTGATTTATATTACAGAAAAACTATAGTGGTTTTGGGACTCTAAGCATAAGCACTATGACTTAGCCGTAGAGACAGCACTGCAGTAGCTTTCTGTCTTAAGGCTCATTTTGTCTCAATGAAACTTAATATGTAACTGTCCAGTAATGGATTAATCACACCTCTATCTCATTAAAGCTACATTCCAGACACACAACTAAATCTGTTAAAATACATTATAGTGCTGTTTAAATGCCAAGTCCTTTTTTTTTTTTTTTTTTATTCCTTCTCTACATCCAGTTATAAAGCTTTGAAGCTGAAGTTTAGTTCTTTTTCTTTTTAGCCTTAGTGACATTGCTTCTCTATAATGAAGAATATCCCATGTCATACAGGAAGCTGGATCCTGGGGAAATCTTCACTTCAGGGATGCCTGTGCTCTTCCTGCCTTGAAACATCCTGCGCTGTAGGGGTTAATGCTTTGAAAAAAAAGTTGTCAAAGACCTTCCGCCATCATCCCATTGAGAAAAATTATTTCTTGTTTATACTGCGTGTAACATTATCTCTGAATGGGGGGGGGGGGACAGTCCGATGAGTCACACGATTATCCCACCAATTTTAGAGATTTTGTTACAGGCAGTGAAAGCAATGGGAGAACCTTCTCTTTTTTTTCTTTTTTTTCTCAAGGGAGGAGGAGGCCAGGTCCATGGTGCATCTGTTTTACAGCAGCCTAACCAGGATCCAGAAGCTATTAACCCTCACAATGCTAGAAGTTCAGAGATGGGAAGAGGACCGGCATCTCTGCAATGATGGTTTCTCCAGGATCCAGCTGACTGTACGACAGTGGACAAATTTTATTACGGGTAAGCAATGTGACTAAAGCTGTCTAAAAAAATAAATAAACCAGTGAAATCGCTTTAACAACCCTGACTCAAGGTGAGACAGATGACACATTTTATCTCTATTTTTATAGACTGTAGAAGTGATACGTTAATGGACGCTAATTAATTCTCTTCATGGGGAAAATGGCTCTTTATGTGTACCTCATAGGATACTGCAGCAGTGATGGACACCTGAAGCCTAGGGGGGCATCTAGTGCATGGTTCTGTAGAATTTTCAGTACAAGGGCAACATTGTATATTTTGCAAATATTCGCAGGCAGAACAAAAATCCCTTTCAGAGTCCTCATTACACCAGGGTCAACATTGGAGTCTACCCTTACACCACGGTCCCTTGTTATATGAAGGGGTATTGAAGTGGAGATCATGAGCAGCCTCTGTTGACCTTATTCTGTTCACATTAAGGAAACACCACTTGCCCTAGCTGTGGGCCTAATACAATATTTTAGTGGTCCAGATTGAAAAAAAAAAATGCAATCTGGTCAAATCTTGATTTGTATCCCTGTGCACACTAAAAAGTAAGGCATCTTAGCTAAAGACAGCTTTAAATCTAATCTGCTATTTTCTCCCCAAATCTGTTTATTGCACAAGTCACTCCTTATGTTGCTTGGCAATTGAAAAACCATTTAGAACATATTGCACGTGCTATATGCCCTCTACAGGACCAGGCAATGAACTTGCTGTCCAGCTACTCAGTTTCACGACTGGGCTTTTTCCCATGTACGCTCTTATGCAGAAGATTTGGAACAAGGTCAGGATGCTTCAGGGGGTGATTGGGTTTACTAAATACAGCCCAATTTGGGACAATCAATACTACCAGGAAATAGCTAAGTTGCCTTATGGTCTGAAATGGAAACAATATGGTGTGTCACATATGACTCACGCATTTAGGGCTGGCAGACTGAGATCCTTCCAGGAGCTCAGCGCGGACTTTCGGCTACCGGCTTCTATGCACTTTTACTATTTGCAGCTTAAACATGCAGTTGACGCACAGAGGGAGACAGATGTTTGGTCCTTGGACTCTGCATCTGTCTTCAATTACCTGTTTAAGGTGACTACCTATAAGGGATTTATATATTGCTGCTATGCCATGTTGCTAAATCTCTTCCTTCAGGGCGCGCCTCTGAAGGCAGTGTCCCTGTGGGAACAAGATGTGTGCGCGTTTGAGGATGAACAGTGGGAGGAGGCCCTGCAGGCCATCCCCATGTGCTCCCTAAACGTGGCGCACAGGCTGTCTCAGCTTTATATCCTTCTAAGGGTACATTACACACCGGCTAGACTAGCCCGTATGGGAGTGACTGTTGATCCGACCTGCACCAGGTGCTGCAGAGATCACGGTGATCTTATTCACCTGTTGTGGAGATGCCCGAAGCTCCACTTGTACTGGACGAAGGTCATTGACACTCTTAGGCTCCATTCACACTAATGCGTTTTTTGGTGCATTTTGCTGAAATGCATGGAAATTTTTTAACATGGGTTCCTATGGAACATGTTCACATCAATGCATTTTTGTACCTCTGCGTTTTTGGAAAGGGTCGGGGACTTTTTTTCATGCAAAAAGCAGCGTTTTGCATGTAATAGAAGTCAATGGACCTGCATCAAAAACGCAAGTACCAAGTTTTTGATGCGTTTTTACAGCAATTTTGCCGCTATTTGCGTCTTTTTTTTCTTTTTTATTGGAATGTATAAAAATGTATTTATAAAAATTTATTAAAAAAAAACCGCAAATCGCGGTAAAAACGCATGTTGAAAAACGCGGCAAGCACCGCAAAAAGCATGGCAAAAACGCTCAAAAGCAACATGCATTAGTGTGAATCGAGCCTAAATGGTGCTTTCCAGGTCCAGATACCTTTAGACCCTAAAACTTGTCTGCTAGGGATAATAGATATCCTCCACCTGGAGGCAATCTCTAAGCAGGCTATTGGTAGAGCCTTATTTCAGGCTTGATTGATGATCTTGAGACACTGGAAAGATACCGAACCACCCACGGTGCAGGAATGGATCACACAAATGGGGGTTACACTTTGTTTGGAAAAACGTATATATCAATGTAGGGGGACCAGTACTAAATATGATAAACTGTGGGCCCCGTGGCTGAACGTCCCTGGTCTGGCCCCAATGGATCTGGTGAATGATCGTCTATTTTGAGTCCGCCCAGGGCGGGTGTATATTTTTTATGTTTGGGTATGCTACTTGTTAGAGTATGCTGGTGGGAAGTGTAGATTGGGGGTGGTTGCATACACTGGTAATATGTGGAACTACTACTTGCAGGGGGAAATGGGTGATATACTGTATTAAGTATCTATAGGTGTGCTGCGCCACACTTCTTGAATGTACTGTTTGTGCTCTGGAACTCTTTGTTTTACTTTTGCTCAATAAAGACCTTTGTTTGAGAAAAAAAAGAAAAACCATTTAGAAAACTTGGCTTACATTGGTTAATTCTTTCCCTTTTCAGCTTGAGGCATTGTATGTAGACAAAACCATTGCACAGAGCAGGGAAGTATTACACGTTTGTTATTTTTCATTTTAAAAAAACAAACCTTTACAGTTATTTCAACTGCTACTGAAACACCCTTCTGATTCTTTCATAAGTGGCATGTAAATCAATGAAAATACAAAAAAAAAAAAAAAACAGTAGCGGTAGTTGGCAATCAAAAACGTGCTGCATTTTCAGATGCTTGGGGGTAGCACTATGAATAAATGGCAGCCGCGCGTGTCTGCAAAGGAGCAGCACAGTTTGGCTGTGGGTGCGGAAACGGGTGCAATTTACACGCTGTCCCTCACCCACACAAGTGTGAACCTAGCTTTAGGTAAACTGAGTGAACAATTTTACTTTAGTACGTTTTGCTATATTTTCTGGCTAGGGTCTATAGCTCATACAATGATTTCCCTTGTCTGCTTGGAATTCCTCTCTAATAACATAATTATTGAGAAAGTATTGATTGGTTGAAGAAATCCCACCCCATGCAAACAAATGCTTAATTTTAAGAATAGACTTTCCCAGGCATATGAAACCACAGTTGTATGTAGAGATTTAACAAACAGATTGAGTGCAAGCTACTACTGTATGTATGTAATATTTTTAGACCTGAGTTTCTGTTCAGTACAGTAAAGCCGACCATACATGGGTCAAAATCCAAATACATTTTCTTTCAAAAATCAGAAATTTTGTGATCCGATGGTGCCACCATTGATTTCGAAATTCAACCAACCAAGTATTCAATTTTAACCTCATGTTGCTACAGAAAATATTTTCGTGGCCGGGAATCTTTCTTTCTTTCTAGGTCACAGCCTATGCTCATTTATTTTTCTATTATATTTCTCACACGATTCTCCCATCATTAGTTAAAAAATTTGTTTTTCCAAAAATGTCATGCCCGATCGTTGAAATTTAAAGGCTGCATGAAAATCGTCCATTGCTGCAGCCCATTTATGGTGCAAAATTTGAAAGAAAATTCTTGGTTTACGATTTTCGTAAGAAAATTGTTTCGGAATTCGATCCATTTACGAGGATCATATAAAAAGGGACCCTTAATCCATACGTTTATCCTTGTTTTGTTTGGTCACAGATTAGTTTGATTAATACCATGGGAGGTACTGCTCCTTTTTCTGCACAATACTGGTGTCTTTGGCATCAGTCACAATTCCAAGTGTTGCCTGCATTGGCACCTGCTCTTAAAGCTTGGATCATGGCTTTATCATTTAGACCTATTGATTGTTTATGGGAGCATTACTGTATGTCCAAAAGAGTTAGTTAAATCAGTAGATTTAGTTTCGCTTTAAAGTGGTTGTAAACCCACTTATGCAACTTTCACCTACAGGTAAGCCTAGATTAAGGCTTACCTGTAGGTGCAAGAAATATCTCCGAAACCTACACGGTTTCGGAGATATTTGCAAAAAAAGTTATGCACGATGTCTACGGCACATGCGCGCCGTAGACAACGGTGCATTCACAGGGTTAATCCACATTCACAAATCCGGCTTTGCTGGATTTGACGGCTCTCACGCGCATGCGCGGAGTGGCGTCTTCGCCGCTCCGGCCAATCACAGCGCCGGAGCAGCGCTGTGATTTGGCTGGAGCGGCGATACCCGGAAGTAACCTTTCGGGTATCTGTGGATGGCTGGAGGGGGAGACAAGGACGGCTTCGGGGGCCCCGATCTAAGGTAAGTGATGCACAATGAGCTAGTATGCTAGTCCTACTAGCTCATTATGGCTTTGTCTTGCAGGTGTTTTTTTTTCCGGGTTTACAACCACTTTAAACCTGTTTACCAAAAATTATCACTATCACGATGCTTGTGCTCTCAACCGAACTGTCAAGCCATCTAATAGCTGGTGTCATAACTGATCACATGTACTGCACCATGGCAACTACAGATGCTAAATGGCAGCTTAAGTGGATGTCAAAGATAGGTTAGGTTCTGCTTTAATGTAAACCCATGCTCATTTTTTATTTTTAACAGGAAAAGCCTGGCTTAAAAGTAAACCTCAAACATGCCTGCTTAGTCTTGACTAGCCTCTTATTTGCCCCTCTTTGAGTTAATTTTACTTAGTTTCAGTGGCTTGGATTCATTGACATCATTGCTAAAGCCTAGTACCCACTGCTAGTTTTTTATTCATTCAACCCAGCGAGGTGAATGAAAAAAAGCTGACGGCTCTGGTCGGAGCTACTGTACTAACAATCTGATGTTAGTGCAGTGATCTCCCCTGCTGTTCTATTGTGTTCTGACAGGGGGTGCCCCCCCCCACTCTGGTCAGCACTCTCAGCCATTGGCTAAGTGCATTGGCATTGACGGGGAGCTGGTCGGCAGTCCTTTTTTCAGTCATGCCCCTTTGACAGAAGCCGGCCGAGCGGCTGTAGTACACACAAGCCAAATGTCGGCCGGTTCAATAAAAATACTGCCTGACATTCGGCCCGTGTGTATGAGGCTTAAGCTCCACCAACTGGAAATTCTCTTGCCAGCTGAGATGAGACACTTTGGCCACTGAAGCTAACCTATTGGACAGGAAGTTGGAAAAGGGCCATGAAGTCCAGGAAAGTCAGGCGCCATTTTCTACTGTTGGTGCTTATCATAATTGAAGCGGTAGTAAACTCAGATAATGTTACCCCAAATCAGCAATATGCAATTTCATGTTGCTGTTTAGTAGCTATGTGCCACATACATTATGCAAATGGTTCTTACTTGAAAAATAGTTCTTACTTGAAAAAATAAACTTTTTATGTTCGCCTCTGCTTGTACTCGGCTGCTGCCATTATAACTCCTGTCTTCTGCGTCTCGGTTGTATTTTATTTCCGCCCTCACTCTTCTTCTGTGTCCATATTCCCGCACGTGCACATTCGTTTCTGAAGCCAAGCCTCGTTTTCGTTTCAGACAGACAGGCTCTGTCCTCGGCTCTGCGCTCCAACCCCTGTGACTTAGGGAGTCACATAGGGTTAAGATCGGCTTCTCAGCGGGGGATTGTCACGGGATCTACACAGTTTTCTGGCAAGAAGGAGAGCCTGCCGGAAAAACGGGACTAACTGCGCATGTGCTGATTACATCATTGATTAGAAAAGGACAGATTATACAGAGAGGGATAAGGTAGGAAGCGTTTTATACAGAGCAACTCGTTCATGAAGTAGGAAAGCTTGATATGGTGGAAATTAGGGTTGTCCCGATACCGAGCATTTGCGCGAGTACTTGTACTCGCGCAAATGCTCCCGATGCCTGATCCGATACCTGTGATGGGGAGAGAGAGGCGGCGTGCAACAGGAAGTCCGTGGGTGGAGTCAGCGGGCGGAGTCAGCGGGCAGAGCGAGCGAGCAGGTAAGCTGGCGGGGTGGGGGGGAATGGGGGCAGCCAGGGCCGGATTCCAGACAAGGCCACCGAGGCCAGGCCTCGGGGCGGCAGTCAGTGCAGGGGCGGCTCCGCCTATCCTCGCCGCCCTCACTCACGGGCACAGTCACCTCCCACTCCGCCTATTCTCCCCGCTCGCACTCACGGTCACACTGTACAGTTCCGGCTCCGCCTATCATCTCCGCCCACTCCGCTCATCCTCCCCGCCCTCACTCAGGGGAACACTGCAAAGTCACCGCCCATTCTCCCTGCCCTCATTCACGGGCATACTGCACAGTCTCCGCCCGCTCCGCCCATCCTCCCCGCCCTCACTTATGGGCACTCTACACAGTCCCCGCCCGCTCCTCCCATCCTCTCCGCCCGCACTCATGGGTAGTCACAGGCCCCACCCATCCTCTTTGCCCGGCCAAGCAAAACCTAGCATGGAGGGGGAACCAACTGATTTGCGAGTGATCTGCAAGTAAGTGGCACTGATATCAATATCAACACTGCTACTGATTCCCCCCCCACACCACCACTGCTGCCACTGATACCCCCCACCAGCATTACTGCCACTGATACCCCCACCAGCATTACTGCCACTGATACCCCCCACCAGCATTACTGTCACTGATACCCCCCACCAGCATTACTGTCACTGATACCCCCCACCAGCATTACTGTCACTGATACCCCCCACCAGCATTACTGTCACTGATACCCCCCACCAGCATTACTGCCACTGATACCCCCACCTCACCACGACCACTGCTGCCACTGATCCCATTCAGCAACCACCATCCCTGCCACTGATCCCACCCCCCAACACTGCCACTCATCCCGTCCAATCTCCCCCTTCCACTACCACTCATTCCAACCTATCTTCCCCAACCACCACCCTCACCACTGATCCCATCCTCCCACCACCGCTGCCACTCATTTCATCCAATGCCCCCCAACCACAACCCTTGCCACTAATCCCATTCCCTACATCATCTCTGCCACTCATCCCATTCAATCCCCCCTACCACTGATCCCACCCCCCAACCACCACCCTTGCCACTCATCCCATCCCCCCACCACTGCTGCCACTGATCCCACCCCCACCGCTGCCACTCATCCCATCTCTCCCTCAACGCTGCCACTGATCCTATCCCTATCCAACCACCACTGCTGCCACTGATCCCATCCCCCACCACCACCGCTGCCACTCATCCCAAGGGCATAACTACAGGGTCACAATTGCAATGGCGCACATGTTGCCCCTGTACACCTGGATGGGGGGGCATATAGAGGAACAAATCCCCTCCATTTTTCTCCTGCAGCCACTAAAAGCCTGCTTTTCCTCCCCTCCGTCCCATAGGCATTCAGTGGCTGCAGGAGGAAAATGGAGGGGAATTTGTTCCTCCATATGCTGCCCCCGCCGCCCCTCCTATCCAGGTCCTGCTGCCCCCAGGATCAGTGGGAAGGGCGCTGGCCAGAGGTCACAGTGCCAAGCAGAATATTTGACTCAAAAGGTATTTAATTCCTTGCTGGGTATGCTGCATAATGCACATATTTACAGTTATTATTGTATAAAAACAGTGCACAAATACACTAGGTATGTCTTTAATAACACAATATGCAAATCACAAGCACTTTCAGGTTTTTTTTGGCGGGGGGGGTATTTCTAGTGTCATTTTTTTTTCTTCGCCTCATTTCTATCACATGGGGGGGGGCTCAGAAGACCCCTATGTGATGGTGTGTGTGTGTGTGTGTAGGGGTGGGGGCATTGAAGGACCCGGCCTTGGGGCGGCAAAGGGAGTAAATCCGGGCCTGGGGGCAGCCGCATCATCCATCGGTGACCGGAGCCGTCACATTGGGTAACTGAAGTGATGCTCCGTGTTGCCGGTGTACACTGTCAGTGCTTTAACCTATCCCGGGTCCCGACGCCCATCTTGGTACACCCTGCACTCGGCCACATTAAGCCAGCAGCGGACATCTTGTTACACCCAGCCCATATAGTTTGGGCTAGGTGTAACAAGATGTCCGCTGCTGCTTTTATGTAGCCAAGTGCAGGGTGTAGCAAGATGGGCGTTGCAGGGGGCAGAAAAAAATTATTTAGGTTGCTTTCGTGTCATTTATTTCAGTGCCTGCCCATAAGTGCCAGCCATCTGTCAGTGCCCATCCCTCAGTACCAGCTATCCATCAGTGCCACTGCCAGCCATCAGTGTGTGCCATCTATCAGTGCCATTTTTCAGTGTGTGCCACCTATCAGTGCCATCTTTCAGTGTGTGCCACCTATCAGTGCCATCTTTTAGTGTGTGCCACCTATCAGTGCCATCTTTTAGTGCCAGCCATCAGTGCGTGCCACTCATCAGTGCTGCATAATCAGTGCCACCTATCAGTGCCCATCCATCAGTGCCACTGCCAGCCATCAGTGCCATCTTTCAGTGTGTGCCACCTATCAGTGCCATCTTTCAGTGCCAGCCATCAGTGCGTGCCACTCATCAGTGCTGCATAATCAGTGCCACCTATCAGTGCCCATCCATCAGTGCGTGCCATCTATCAGTGCCATCTTTCAGTGCATGCCACCTATCAGTGTCATCTTTCAGTGCCAGCCATCAGTGCGTGCCACTCATCAGTGCCACCTATCAGTGCCCATCCATCAGTGCCACTGCCAGCCATCAGTCAGTGCCACCTTTTAGTGCCCATCAGCCAGTGCCATCTATCAATGCGTCACATGACATTAAAAAAAAAGTATCGGTATTCGGTATCGGCGAGTACTTGAAAAAAAGTATCGGTACTTGTACTCGGTCTTAAAAAAGTGGTATCGGGACAACCCTAGTGGAAATGGCACAGAATGGGTTTACTACCGCTTTAAAGGTAATCTGTCACTGGGGAAAAAGGCTTGGAGATGCAGACATTAAATTGAGTCTGTGAAAATAGATATATGGGAGCTTCCACTGGTGATTTGTATTGAAGAAAATCTAGACTCATGTGAGAGGATGTTGATAAACCAAAATTAGGTTGACCACGTCAGAGTGTGAATGTTTTAAAAGAAACATGTCGCCATTTGATACTGGTTACATATTAACTGGCTAGGTTGGAAAATCTAGTTTTATGGTGATCTTATGAGTCAAGAAGACACCACTGTACAATGAACAGATACATTGACAGTTCACTGCATGAGAAGTTTTATTTGGGCACTGAACATTTAAATATTTCATGTATGGTGATATAGCTGAATCTGGAAAACATCCAGCCGACTGACACTGGATCACATGAATATTTAAAAAAAATAGCATGGGTTGCGGGGACACTAAATCCTGAGGGAGGGGGGGGGGGGTAGTAATTTTTATGGCAAAATAGTTTACTCGAACTGTGTGTAAGTAAAACTGTAGTAAGAGAAAAATGAACAGGCTGCAGACCACTTCTGCCCAGTGCGAGGCATTTTGTGAATGTTTTTTACTCCCAATATTGATCATTGGGTCACTTTAAACCCATCAAAATAAACTTTGTGGCAGACTGCTACAGATCATTCGATTCCACTCTCTATGATCCTAACTCAAATGCTGGAAAGCTTCTAAAGTTGGCACAAAACCACCAACTGCATGGCCTGCATTACACATTCAGAAACTGCCAAACAATACTCTTTTGTCTTTTTGTTGATAAATTAGCACAGGAAACAAATGGAAAATAACCTGCCTTTCATTGCTGTGTCAACCCACAAGGAACACGTTTTAAATAGGGAAACAAAAACACATACATTTTTAATATAGAAGTCTAGTTGCACAAACGAGCAGAAGTCTGAAGAAAGGACATCTTGTACAGGTCAAATGAAAAGCTCTGCTGTTGGGGAAGAATGAAGCTAACAGTTGGAAGCTAAACATGACAAACAAGAAATTTCACAATGTACTCTGATTAACACAAAGGCACCAAAGAGAGTTAAAACCACAGCCATGGAGAAAATGAAACTCTCAAAGCCACCTAATAAAGACTCGTATGAATAATGCATTTTTTGTATTATGGCTATTTAAAGATCAGATTGCTTTTGACGTTAGTTGCCAAAAATAAATTGCTGTCTGCTTCTGCTGTATGAAAAAAATAAAAATAAATTGAGGGTGAATAAACTAAATTGAAAAAATAAATAAAAATAGAAACACAAACTTGACATTTTTAGAACCTCTATTAAATCTTGACGTTTTGAGACCAGGGGAGAGAGCATATTTGAGTGTATATACATTATATATTAAATGAATAATGTCTAAAAATGTACTGTCAGTATATATGTTAATATTTTATAGTCCTTCTTATACAGGCTTTGCCTTTGCCTTGGAATTAATGTTAGAGGGGACTCCCTTTTTCTCTTTCTAATTATATTTTTTGTGAAAGTGTATAGCTGTTGTTTTTGCAAAAAAATAAAATAAAGCATCAGTTGACCTTGCCAGAAATCTGTTGGCTGATAACTTCCTGTGCACTCTGCATGTGTTGCATGATTTGGTAATCTGTAAGGACAACCAAACTCTGCCTGTTTGTTATTTGGAGGGGGGGGGGGGGGGGTTGTTACAGTACCTGCTTCTATTGTCTTGATACAGTAGGAAGAGTGAGTGTCATCGCTTTAGGGCAGGAAGTATTCACCAGTTCAAAATAAAGGGAAAAAAAATAAAAGAAAGCTAATGCATCCTCCAAAGGACTGCTAGGCTGTAATATAATAAACTTTGGTTTATTAGCTTTAGCTTCCATCCTGATTGCTAAAGTAGCTGCAATTTCCTGTAATACCCATTTAGTGTGTTTAGCACTTACCGTATATACTTGAGTATAAGCCGACCCGAATATAAGCCGATGCACCTAATTTTACCAAAAAAAACCTGGGAAAACGTATTGACTCGAGTATAAGCCTAGGGTGTCCATCTGCATGCCTCACTGTGCCTCACTTTGCCTGTTTAATGTGTGACTGTATTGGTGTCCTGTATGTGTACGTTTTACATATCTATAACCATTGAAAACATTCACTTGTACCATGATAACAATCCACATTATCAATAAAGAATCCGCAAGACCAAAAAATAGAAACCGTGACAATATAGAAATACAAATCGACTGAAAAAATTTGCACCCACTCTATTGCAGTTTTTTTTTTTTGTTCTGCCAAAATAAATTTTTGCTGTGATGAAAACCGCTCTGTGCCACTTCAAAATAGGCTACTTATTTTTATAACGTTATTTTAACATCCAGTGTGCATGAGGCCTTAAAGGTTTCCACCTTTTAATGCATTCTATGCATTAAGGTGAGAAACCTGTGCTGCAAAATCCCCCCTCAGCCCTCATGCATGCTGGACATTTTTTTACAGCTGCTTCTAGGGGCGTCTGATGTTTTTTCTTACCTGCCTCTAAACGCTCCTCCATGTTAGCTTATGTGTCAATGCACACATAGGCTTTTAGCAGCATTTAGTGGCAGGAGCTTTTAGAGGGAAAAAAACCCC
Organism: Rana muscosa; assembly: GCA_029206835.1. Taxonomy (NCBI): domain Eukaryota; kingdom Metazoa; phylum Chordata; class Amphibia; order Anura; family Ranidae; genus Rana; species Rana muscosa. Next base: position 321,321,132 of record CM055117.1, on the reverse strand, counting down.
ACTGCCAGTGCATATAAGAGCAGCAGAGTTTGGGCAGAAGTAAAATCTTGACGCTACTAAAAGCTGCTAAGGGCGCCTAAAAGCTAGTGCTTGAGCATTAATTAATTTCACTGGCCAAATTATTTATTCTGGCCAATTTAAATGAATTAATGCCAGAAGAGCTTGACTCCTGTAAAAGCTCCTAAATGCTTGTAAAAGCCTTAGACACTTTTTTACAAGTGTCGGGCACATTTTTTGGGGGCGAAAACGCTGCTAGCTTCTTCTAGAAGAGTTAAAAGGAAAAAAAAAATGTCCTGTGGGCATGAGGCCTTATGTTTACCTGAGCCCGATCCAATCCAGCTACATGCTCTCGCTGGTGTCTCCCTCCTCCCTGGAAAGATTGATGGCAGCGGGAGCCATTGGGTCCCGCTTCTGTCAATCAAATGCTGTGCCGAGCAGGACAGGGCGGGTCATGCCACCCGCTCTGTGTCAATAGACAGGACAGCTTGGGAGCGAACACGCGTGGAGGCATTGGGCAGGAAGGAGGAGCACCAGCGGGGAACCCCAGGAGAAGAGGATTGGGGCTGCTCTTTGCAAAACCATTGCACGGAGCAGGCAAGTATAGCATGTTTGTTATTTCCATTTTTCTTTAAATCAAGCTTTTAATGTTGCTTTTAGTTTAGTGTGGAGTCATACTCTAGTACTCTACTATAATCTGAACTAGGGTTGTCCCGATACCTATACTAGTATCGGAACCGATACCGAGCATTTCCCCGAGTACTTGTACTCGGGGAAAATGCTCCGATGTTTCACCCGATACCTGGGCAGTCAGGGATGAACCGTGCAGCGGGGGGAGTTGCATGCACCGATCTCCCTGTATAGATTTCTATAAAGCCTGACCGCTTCTCCCCGGACCCCCCCTTTTCAGCTGCTTTAGTGTAATTTATACAGCGGTGATCGGTGCTTGTAACTCCCCCCAAAGCCGCACCGATCACCTCTGACTGTCCCTGTATCCGTGCTGCTCTCCCCCTCCGGGAGTTACGTGTGCCTCGCCGCGCTCCGTGTTCCCCCCCCAGTGCCACGTGTCCCCCTCCGGGAGTTACATGTCCCCCTCAATGTCCTCCTCCACCCCCTCGAGTTACATCTCCCCTCCGTGCTGCGTGTCCCCATCCTGTAATAACATCTCCCCCTCTGCGCTCCGTGTCCCCCTCCGGTAATTACATCTCCCCCTCCGCGCTCCGTGTCCCCCTCCGGTAATAACATCTCCCCCTCCGCGCTCCGTGTCCCCCTCCGGTAATAACATCTCCCCCTTTGCGCTCCGTGTCCCCCTCCGGTAATTACATCTCCCCCTCCGCGCTCCGTGTCCCCCCGTGCTGCGTGTCCCCCTCCCCGGGAGTTACATGTCCCCCTCGATGTCCTCCTCCACCCCCTCGATCTGTCAGGATGGAGAGCGGAGGTAGGAGCCGCTAAACCCGGCTCCTACCTTTTCCGAATGAACAGAGTCATCACTGACTCTGTCCATTCATATAACTGAAACATCGTAACCTGTGTTTACGATGCTTCAGTTTATGAATGGAGAGGAGCCTCCTGTCCATTCATTTTAGCTGAGGCTGCAGAGAAAAGGGACTGGGGAATCTGTGTCCTTAGTCCCTTTCTCTGTCTCAGAGGGGAGATGTCTGTTAAGACCCCTGAAATCTCACCAAAGCCCCCCCAACAGGTGTAAAAAAATAAAAATAAAAAATTGCAATAAATAAAAAAATGAATTGTAAAAAATAATTAAAAATGTAAATAAAAAAACACACTGACACAATCCAACCCCCCCCCCCCCCCCCCCTAAGAAAGAAGAAGAAAGCACTGTAAAAAAAATCATAACAAAAAATCGTAAAAAAAAAAAGTTGTAAGAAAAATACTGACACATGTGCCACTGTCACGTGACATTGACAAAAAAAGTCCTGTAAAAGAAATGGAAAGAAAATAAGAGAATTTACTCTTTCGTTCATGGACGGACACAGCTTCCTGTTGACAAGTGGGTATTATCCTTCATTTAGGAGTGACTAGGCAGGAAACTCGTAGAAAGTGTTAACACACCACACCCTCTACAGCACCGCCCAGGGGACGGACCCTCTGGGTATAATATCTCTCTCTGCACCTCGCAGATCATTTTTATTTTTTTCTGCCTAGTAAGGAGAAGGACATGGCTCCCTTCGGGCCCACTGGTCCGAGGGATTTTTTTCTACGTTGGTTTTTGTTTCCTGCGATCTTCGAACAACTGCCAACTGGGTAACAGGCTGGATCCCAGATCCTTGTAGTCTCCCCAGTTTCAGCCATCGAGCGTGTGCCGACCCTAGCTACGCGCTGGGTTTTCCACCACATGCCCATCGCTCCACGGGTGGCCAGTGAGCTTTGCGTTCCAGGGCATGCATATGATCGTTCCCTAGGGCTCAATCACAGCATTCCAGGCCGACAGTCACCTCCGTGCGCGGAAGATGATTTGTCCGGAATGTCTTCGAGCATAATCCATGCAGGAAAGGTAAGTAGCTCCTCTGCTTCGGCAGGGTGACTTGGCTGGACATTCCTGGAGAGATCAAGTAAGTGGTTGTGACCCTTTCTTTCCTCTCTCCCTGCCTTCCCTCCTCCCTGGGCTCTGGCTAAGGCTGGGGGGCTCCAGCTGGAGCGGGGCTGCGCTGTAGCTGCCATTAAAAAAATGTTTTTTTTTTGCATACCTGTGTGGTGCCTTCTCCCTCCATGCTGTCGGCGGACATTTTCTTGTGGTCCACGCCTGTTTGGCCTCTGGTGACTGTTATGCGTCCGTTTTCTTGTGGTTCGCGCCTATATGTATATACCGCCGCTCGGTGGCCATTTTCTTGTGGTTCGTGCCCGCTTTTGTCCTCTATCGACTGCTCGGCGGGCATTTTTCTTATGGTTCACACCTGTATGTATATACCGCCGCTCGGCGGCCATCTTTTTGTGGTCCGCGGCCGCTTTTGACGGTTCGGCGGCCATTTTCTTATGGCCCACATTGGTTTCAATACGGCCGCTTGGCGGCCATTTTGCAGAAGTCTTTGGCTTCTAGGGTGCATTTCACTGGCGCGAAATCATACAGAGAAAAGCTGATAAGGATCAGACTGACACAGGCAGCGGTGGGAGAGCATCTCAGGCGGGAGCAGACGGCAGCAATAGTGGTACTGTTCTAAGGGTGGTGAGTCCTCTGGGAGACCCTGCATCTCTGTAGCAGCTAGGAGGGTGGCCTATTGATACCTTGCCTGGAGTCCCTGTGGGTGTCAGGCGCATGGGTCAGCATGACATCAGAAGCAGACGTCTTTTTTCCCTGGAACACCTGAGTTGGCAGCTGGTGCCCCTGATGTATCTGTGGGTGCTATGTCGGCAATCCCGAAGGCTTTGTTGCCAAGGTGGAAGCGGCGCATGGGAACACGGGGGGGTAGGAAACGCCCCCTTTCCACCGCCATCTTCTGGGGATAATTCGGATGCAGAATCAGACCCGGCTGTTGCTCATGGCCCTGATTCTGATGCATCAGAGACTGCGGACCGTGACCGGTCGGACAGTGAGGATGACTCCAGGTCCGGGTCAACACGTGAAAAGGCTTTGGTATCTGACCTTATCACTGCAGTGCGGGATACGCTGAAATTGGAAATGCAGCAGAGACGGCGGTCCCCTTTGAGTTCCATAAGCCGGCCCGCACTGCTAAGGTGTTTCCTTGTGTGTCTTATCTTGAAAAGCTTTTATACAAGGAGTGGAAAAACCCACTGAAGGTTTTTTTGCAGCCCGGTACCCCTTTGAGGAGAGTTCCTGAAAAAATGGTCCTCTTCCCAGATAATGGACCCCCCTGTGTCCAGACTTAACAAGGGGGCTCCTGTCTTCAAGGACCCTGTGGTCAAGAAGGCCGAGGCACTCGCTCGCTACCTATACACAGTGGTGGGCTCAGCGGTGCGTCCAGCATTGGCTGGAGCTTTAGTGTCTCAGACACTTACTGAGTGGGCAAAGATGCTACTCCAGGGGTTAAAGGCGTGGGAGGCTCCTCCATGAGGTAGCTTTGGCCTACCAGTTGGTACAGGGCCTTAAGTTTGTCTGCGAATCAGACATGGATACTATCCCCTTGCTGTCTAGAGCCTCGGGTTATGCAGTGGTGTTATGCCACCTGGTTTAGTTAAGTGCTGGTCTACGGAACAAAAAAATAAAAACTTCCAAGAAGGCCTTAATAGACCTGTCCTTTAGCGGTGACCGTCTTTTTGGAGCCTCTCTGGATGACATCGTTAAGGATGCCACAGGAGGCAAGAGCTTGCTGCTCCCGCAATCCAAAAAGGGGTAAGGAGCCACGCCATAGGCTAGGGCTCTCCTTCACCGCGCACAAGTGGTCTTCCGTCCGCCTAGTGCGGCAAGTAAACGACCCCAGGCCGATAAAGCACCTGCTGAGGGACAGAAGCGTCCCTGGGTTCGCAAGCCCAACCTTGCTTACCTACCGAACAGATTTTTTCCCTCTAAACCGCCAGCTTCAGCTGACTCGTCGGGAAGTCCTATATGGGGCGGTTCAAGACCTGCTGATACGCAGGGTGGCCCTTCCTGTCTCAGTACAGGAAAGGATTCAGGGGTTCTACTCTAATCTGTTCGTAGTGCTGAAGACGCTCTGTCGCTGACCTCCATCTGTAGGATTTTACGGCATCATTGGTCATCAAGGACGCATGCTTGCATGTTCCCATATGCACCAGGCATCAGAGATGTCTGTGTTTGGCGGCCGGGGAAGACCACTACCACTGGTGGCTCTCCCCTTTTGGCCTGGCATCGGCACCAAGGGTGTTCACCCAGGTGCTTGCCCCGATTCTGGCCCTACTACTAAGACAGCGTGGCATCGCTAGCATGGGCAATCTGGATGTTCTTTTTCTGAGGGCCACCTCAAACTCAAAATTTAGAGGTAAGCATGTCTATAACCTGTCAGACCCTCTGTTTCTTGGTTGGGTGCTGTACACTCAGAAGTCGGTATCAGTACCGTCTCAACTCCTAGTGTATCTAGCGTTGATTCTGGCAAAGGTTTGTTCCTCCCTATGGGAAAGTTGCAGACCCTTCGGGTTGTGGTGCGGCAGTTGACATCCCAAGATGGTTGTCACGCCATTTTTTTAGTTTTTTTCAGGCGAGTCCTGGGCCTCATGGTAGTCTCCTTCAAGATGGTACCATATGCACTATTTCACACGCAAGTGTTACAGAAGGTAATTCTGTCCAGAGGGTCAAGTGCCCTTCATCCCTGGATTGTCAAAATCCGGGTGAGCCACCTAGTCAGGACCTCCCTAGTTGGTGGCCGATATCACCGGCATTTCTGTCTGGGAAGTCGTTCCTTCCTTTTTACTGGATGGTGGTCACGGCGGACGCCTGTCTTCCGGTTGGAGAGGAGTCTGGGGAGCTCAGTCAACCGGGGTCGCTGGACTCCAGAGGAATCCCACTTGCCGATCATTGTCCTGGAACTCAGGGCAATCTGGCTTTGCCTCTCCACATGGTCTGAGGCTACAGGGGCGTCCAGTCAGAATCCAGTCGGACAAATGCCACAGTGGTGGTGTATGTCAACCAACAAGGAGGAACAAGCAGCTCAGCTGCAGCATTGGAGGTCACTCACCTCCTAAGGTGGGCAGAATGGAGCGTACCAGGCCTGTTGACCGTATACATTCCGGGTGTGGGAAACTGGCAGACGAACTACCTGAGTTGCCAGATGCTGGACCAGGGAGAATGGTCTTTACACCCGGAGGCGTTTCAGCTCCTTTACTAGAGGGGAAGCACGCCAGTCATATATCTTCTGGCTTCTCGACTTAATCGGAAGGTATTGAGGTTTGTGGCCAGGTCAAGAGACCCATGGGCAAACACGACAGATGCGTTGATGGCACTGTGGAGTCAGTACCGGCTAATCTATGCCTTTCCTCCTTGGAAGCTCCTTCCTCATCTGCTTCGCAGACTGGAGGCAGAGAGTATTACAATGGTCCCAATTGCTCTGAATTGGCCTCGTCGTCCTTGGTACGCCGATCTAGTGCGTCTGGTAGCAGACGCCTTTTGACATCTACAGCTAAGAAGGACCTGCTGTCGCAAGGTCCCATACGCCATCCTGTTTTTTTTTTTTTTTTTACAGCCACTGGCTTAACGCAGGGCTTGACAAATTTGCTTAGAATCTAGGAGCCAACTGAAAAAGTTAGGAGCCAGTTTTTTAAATCAGCTGCCCAGCACCCAGAACTGCATGCCTGGGCCGTTGGGCAATAAGAATTGCTCACGCCTGATCCTAAGCAAAAAAAGATAGAATTTTTAAAAAGACAAAACTTGTTATAAGAGTTTGCAAATAAGTTATTTTTCTCCTTCACTTATGTGCGCTGATAGGCTGTACTAATGTGCACTGACAGGCAGCGGCTGTGTTGGCACAGTTGCTGCGTTTAAAGGCGCACAGTGGCTGCGTTTTGATGGCGCACAGTGGCTGCGTTTTGATGGCGCACAATGACTGCGTTTTGATGGCGCACAATGGCTGCGTTTTGATGGCGCACAGTGGCTGCGTTTTGATGGGGCACAGTGGCTGCGTTTGATGGCACAGTGAGGCTGCAATTGATGTTTTTTTTTTTTAGTTTGTTTGCGCCCCCCCCCCCCCAAAAAAAACTTGAGCACCAGCCACCAATGACTTGGGCAGTGGAGTTCTGCCACTGGTCAGCAAGCAGGCCTGTGCTATACATACACATAGGCTGACAGAGCATGCTGGGGCTTGTAGTGCACCATACCAGGGAATCCCAGCAGGCTGCTGTGTTGGTAGGGGGCACTGGAGGTGACAACACTCTCTCTTCATGACTGACCCACCTGTGTGCTGAAGGATGTCCTGGATAGCTGTGGATCCCCTGTGGAGGGTTGCAAACTTGCATCATCCATGGTACATACACGCTGATGTTTCATCCACTATCTAGCTGCAGGCTGCTGGACTTTCCCTTTGCAAGGCACGGAGCTGCCAGGGATTGGAATGTGGGCGGGGCTGCTGGTGCACACAGGAGGAGAAGATCCTGCTCTCTCTATCTCTTTCCCTCCTGTCTGAGTGTCCGTACGGGGAGGAGAGGGGGGGGCGGGCAGTCAGTGCGGGGTCTGGGCAGTGTGACAGAGTCAGAGAGTAGACGCTCTCTGCTCATAAATGCAGCCAGCAACCATGGAGTGATATCCCGGGCTTCTGGATGTCGGAGGTGGGCGGGCAGTGAGAGCAAGCCGCGCTCATCACAGCATCGTCCACCAGAGGGCGCTGGTTCGCAGAAAGCGCGTATTTTCTCTCCAGTAGGCCACAAAGCCGGGGCCTCAATTTTGGCCAGTCCAGGCGCCAGGACGCGATATCCAGTCGCAATTGCGACCTGGCGCCTGGGTTTTGTCGAGCCCTGGCTTAACGGCATGGCTTGAGAGCCAGGTGCTAAGAGACCGGGGCCTGTCAGACTCGGTGATCTCTACCATGAGGAGTGCTCGGAAATCATCCCCTAGGAAGATTACCATCGCACTTGGAAGACCTGCATATCCATTTGTGAGGAAATGAGGTGGCATCCACGTACTTATTTGGTTCCAGAGTCCTGCTGTTCTCAGCAGGGAACGGGCCAAAAAATTTACTTTAAGTACAATTAGGGGGCAGGTATCTGCTCTGGCTGACTTTGTTCAAACGACCCCTGGGGACTCACTCTCTAGTGAGAATGTTTGTACAGTGGGTTCAGCAGACGGCCCCTCCGGTCCACCCTCCACTACCTCCGTGGGGCTTGTGTAGCAGACGTCCTTTTGGCGTCTACCACTATGAGAGGACCTGCTGTCGCAGGGTCCCATATGCCATCCTGCTTGCAGTTAATGGCTTTATCGGCATGGCCTCTAAGTCCCTCAGAAACCACCGTTTGAGAACATCAGGGAGATTCCCTTGTTGACACTTTCTCAGAAAGTGGTTCCTTTGGTGGCTGTTATGCCAGTAAGACGGGTTTCTGAGTGGGTAGCCTTGTCATGCAAGCCTCCTTATCTGATCTTCCACGTGGATAAGGTGGTGCTGCGTCCGCAGCCTTCTTTTCTTCCCAAGGTCGTGTTTCGACCTTCCATCTCAAGGAAGACCTTGTACTGCCATCCTTGTGTCCTCAGCCGTCGAATCCTAGGGAGACGACGGTGCATTTTTTGGACGTTGTCCAAACTCTGAGAGTATGCTTGTCTGGTACTACTCCGTTCCGGAGTCCAGACTCACTGTTTGTTTCGGGGGCTGGTCCCAAGTAGGGCCCAGCAGTCTTGTCGGCCACCATCTCTAGGTGGATCCGATAGATCGTGATCAGGCTTACACCATGAAGGGTCAGGTGCCTCCCTTTCCCGGCACATTCGTCCAGGGCAAGAGGTGCCTCTTGGTTTAAGTCAGTTAAGACGGTTTTCTGAGCCGGCAGCCTTGTCTTGCAAGGCTCCTTATCTGATCTTCCACAAGGATAGGTGGTGCTGCGTCCGCAGCCTTCTTTTCTTCCTAAGGTCGTTTCGACCTTCCATCTCAAGAAAGACATTGTACTGCCATCCTTGTGTCCTCATCCGTCGAATCCTAGGAGACTACGTTGTATTTTTGGACGCTGTCCGAGCTCTGGGAGCATCAAGCGTCTGTTTCACCAGGTGTGTAAGGCGGAGACCTGCTCGTCAGTTCACACTTTCACTAAACTTTACAAGTTGAGGTGTGTGCATCTTCGAATGCTTCTTTCGGCCGCATGGTATTGCAGGCGGCTATTTAGAGTTGCAACTCCTCTGTTGAGGAGCTCTGTTTTATTTTGGGGTGAAGTTGTTTTAATGCTGTTCCCACCCCTCGTTTTTGACACTGCTTTGGGACGTCCCACTTGTCAATAGGAAGCTGTGTCTGTCCATGAATGAAAGAGTAAATAGGATTTTTTACTCACTGTAAAATCCTTTTCTCTGAGTTCATGGACGGACACAGCACCCACCCCTCATTTTAAGTTTGTACTGCTTTTTGACTAACTGATCTGCGAGGTGCAGAGAGAGGGATTATACCCAGAGGGTCTGCCCCCTGGGCGGTGCTGTAGAGGGTGTGGTGTGTTTAACACTTTCAACAATTTTTCTGCCTAGTCACGCCTAAATGAAGGATAATACCCACTTGTCAATAGGAAGCTGTGTCCGTCCATGAACTCAGAGAAAAGGATTTTACGGTGAGTAAAAAATCCTATTTTTTTATGAAATATAGAGGAAACTTGGGACACGTTTATTAATCCCATACACCAGAGCCACAACTCTTGACTTGCACTTGTATTATCCATTGGCAGTTTATTTCCTGTATTCTTCGCACATAGCATCCTTTTTAAATTATTTTCTCACCATGGCTTTTATTGTTATATCAGGGTAGTTCTCCAGTTCATAGTAGATATCCAATTCTTTCTTTGCCAGTAAAACCGTAACCCATTGCCAGCTTCAGCACAGATCATCAGACACAGCATGGCTATGTGGAGCACAATGCTGGAAGCCGACAGGCATTTATGTTTAACTCATCCCATCTGTTGTCTGCATTAGAAAGAATGTCAGACAGGAGTACTAGAAGAGCAATGAACAGTTTTCATTTACAGACCTTGAGTGTATCAAATCAAGCGTTTATTTAAAGCTACTTTTTTGTCTAGTGTAATGAAATTGAGGAATTTTAGAAATATCAATACACTGCATATGTTTTACTGTTATCGCTGCTTTGTCAGAAATCCACCTATGAAAAGTTAAAAATAAATTTTAACGAAATAAGAATATTTGCTTAAAAAAATAAAAATAAATTCTAGGTAATTTAAAATAGTGATGGACGAAGGAATGCACCAAGTAGCTAAAATATGTAAAGTTTTAAACCATTGAGAGAGAAATGCCCTAATAAACAGTTGTCACCAGAGAAAGTTTCCCTGTCGGAGGGTTTGACACACAGAGTAAAGCTCCTTTTGCAGAAAGTAGTAAAAACTCACAGGAGTTTGAACTCTTTCATACTTCACCCAAAAATAAAAAATTTAAGTTTAGCCTTTGGATGTAATTTAAATAACTGTCTACTAAATTGTATTTACTAATTGTATTTACTACTTTTACATATAGATTTTTGCTTACAGGAAAAAACTTAAAATAACATTGTTTTTACACAGGTATACAGCGTTAATTATTATAATTTTTTTGTATTCACAGATTTATTCTGGTTCAAAGCTACACATTCTCATGTTTTAATCTGAAGATATTGCTCATGAAGAGGACATACCCAGGCCTTAATCTGTATGATAATAAGAAGTATAGAAACCTAAATTCTCCATAAGAAGCCATGACCAGTTATTGTGATTTTCTTACTTTTGGCCACTTATAAGTTTGAACCATTTTTCAAAAACGGTTATCAAAAATGACAAGTCTGTTCCGTAGGAGTAACAGCAATGGCAGTGCACGGAGCAACTCTTCCACTCAGGAACTTAACAACAGCCGGCCTGTACGCAGGTTGGAGTTCAACCAGGCTATGGAGGATTTTAAAACCATGTTCCCAAACATGGAATATGACATTATCGAATGTGTCTTGAGGGCTAACAATGGAGCAGTGGATGCTACTATTGATCAGTTACTACAGATGAACCTGGACGATGGTGGCTATGATGACAGTTCGGACTCAGATGACAGCATTCCTCCTGAGGTTATATTTTTTTATTTTCATTTTGTTTTAGGACCATAATGAATTTTTCCATCTGCAATAGTAAGTTATGCTACCTATGTTTAAATATGGCTTTGTAACAGTTTTCTTCTTTCAAGTGTTCTTGTTAAGCATTTTTAAAATTGCTTTAAATAGTTATATGGAGCCCTCTGATCTTCGCTGAATATGTATATTGTATACACAAATATATTTAAAAGAAATTGAAGTTTGGTGCTCCATGGACCTGCCCCATTCTATAGATAGTGCCGGAACTACCAGGGTCGAAGCAGCCGCACTTGAGACTGGGCCCTGGCATTCCGTCACTGTCGGGGGCCCAAGCGGGGTTGCTAGTCACACAGCTCTGAGCAGAGAGTGTCTCTCTCGTACAGCTCAGAGACTATTTTCTGTGGCATACAGCCTCCCTCCCTCCTCTGTACACTCACATGGCATGACACAGCCGATCTGCTCCTTCTCCCATCTCCCCTCACCTGTCTGTGCTTTGTGGGAAGTCAAGTGTGAAGCTAACAGGCTCACATCTCCCGTTGTGCACATGGGAGAGGGGAGGGGGGAGAAGGAGCAGATGGGCTGTGTCGTACTGTGCCATAGAGAGAGGGGGAGCAGGGAGATCTGTCAGCTCTGAGCTGTATGAAAGACTCTTTCCACTAAGAGCCATGCTGAGGAGAGGGCCAGCATTGATGATCACTGATGGGCAGTGCTGATAGGCATTGCTGGGCACTGATAGGCTGCACTGATACACAGCACTGATGGGTGGCATTGATGAGCAATGATCTGCGGCATGGATAAGTGGCATTGACAAGCAATGATGGGTGTCACTGATAAGCGGCATTAATGAGCACTCATAGGCAGCATTGATGGACACTGGTAGGTGGCACTAATAGGCATTGAGCACTGATATGCGCTTATAGGCAGCATTGATGGGCACTGATAGGCGGCATTAATAATCTCTGATAGGTGGCACTGGGCGGCAGGATTGAGGGGTACTGATGGGTTGAATTGATGGGCAGCATTGATGGGTACTGATGGGCAGCATTGATGAACAATGATAGGCGGCACTGATTATCAGTGTAAACAATTTACTGACATTCTTGGCAGTTAACGCTTCTCCTTTCCTTACACAGACACAGCGTGGGGGGAAAGGGCTGCCAATACCCTGCAAGTCTTTTTACATGTGATCAGATAATCCCATGGTAAAGGGCCGCTGTGATTGTGCTGGATACTCATCCCAGGGGACATGGGGGAGGTGGAGTTCTGGGAGGATATCCATTGACACCCTCCCAAAATTGGAATCCCAGGGGGTCAGATTGAATGGGGAAAGGTGGGGGTCAGTGGGGCCCATCAGGGTTTCTTGCATCGGGGGCTCTAGTTACACCCCTGATAGAAATGTAGGAAAACGTAGAAAACAATAGACTGGAGACTAGGATAGAATAGACACTAGACTAGTTATTAGTTCAGGTGTGTGTGTGTGTGTGTGTGTGTGTGTGTGTGTGTGTTTTTTGTTTTTGTTTTATTTTCTTAACCTATATTGCAAAATTTGAAAACTCTTTCCAAAGTATATTTTTTCTTTCTGGTTCACATTTACCCAAAAAACTGCATGTCCAGCTAAGGGCTCCTATATTTAAAAACAAAATGTGCAGCTTTGACCAAAGCGGGATGATGCCCTTGCTATAGGTGTAGGTCATTTATGAACCTCCCAAAGCCTGACTGAAAAACTTGTCCAAGTTGGTACTGTTCACTTCAACCATCACAGGAGCTGTGTCTGCAATTCAATTCATCATATCCAGTTTCTCTCTGATGCAGTAGCTCTGAGCTTGGCATTTGAGAGCTAACTGCTGTGACGGTGGGGATGAATTCTCTCCATAGCATAAGGAGGATGTGTTCTGTAGTCCAGCTGTAGATAATGAAGCACAAATGAGAACACTGTTTGGAATTTTAGTGGATCAGAGTGTACAGCACAGAGGTCTGTGTTCTCATTGTGGAAATTTCCCCTTCTTTCCTGTCCTAGTGACTTGTCTGACATGGGACATAAAATAAAGAAAATGTATTGGGAAAGCAGATAACAAAAACCCTTGTTTCGTAGAATACAGTATAATTGCAGAAAAGCCATCGTTTTAGAAATTTACATCTTCTTATTTGCATTTTCAGATTCTGGAAAGAACTCTAGAACCAGACAGTTCTGATGAGGAGCCCCCTCCAGTTTATTCACCACCATCCTATGACCTGCAATCATTTGACAGACCTCAGCCACAAACCCCACCCACACCACCTCCTCGGTATGCATCACGAACTGTAATGTGTTATGTAATATTCTTGTGATATTAGTTACTTGCTGGCAACACACTCTTGAAAATCCAAGGCACATATATATTTTTATAACTTTGCAGAGACAAATGCAAATCCATAGTTTTTATAGTAAAACCACTTTTACCTACAGGTAAGCCTAGATTAAGACTTACCTGTAGGTGCTGGAAATATCTCCTAAACCTCCACGGTTTAGGAGATCTTTACAATAGAGACGAGCGCCGATGTCTACGGCGCATGCGCCGTAGACAACGGCGCAGGCGCACTTTAGAAACGGCGATCGTTCCGTTGCTAAAGGAGGTCATGCAGTGACTGGCGGCTCCCGCAGGCATGCGTGGTAATGAGGTCATCACGGCTCCGGCCAATCACAGTGCTGGAGCCGCCAGGTAAGTAACGAGGAGTAACTCCGGGACGACATGTCGCCGGCCGGTGATATGTCGGGCACTGCAGCGGGGGGCTTCGATCCCAGGTGAGTATTACATAATGAGCTAGTATGCCATTATGCCTTTGTCTTGCAGGTGTTATTTTTTTATTTTCAAACCTGGGTTTGCAACCACTTTAACTTCATCTTCTGATACCTTTTGCATAAAATTGCTGTTGCATACACCTAAATATGTATATAAAAACCTGTTATATAAAGTGCTGTCTGCCCAGGTAATTTTTCAGTTTTGACAATTACTGAAACATGCAACACTGTACCCAAATAAAATTTGTATGATTTTTTTTTCTTTTTTTGAGACAGAGTTTTTTATTTGGTGGTATTTAATCACCACCGTTTTTTTAATTTAAATAAAAAAATACCAAAAATTAAAAAAAAATGTTTTTCTTAGGCTTTCTTATAACGTTTTGCAAATAATTATAAATGTAGTCCAAAATGTATTCTACTACATTTCTTTGGTAAAAAGAACCCAAATCAGTATATGCTATCTATCTATCTATCTATCTATCTATCTATCTATCTATCTATCTATCTATCTATCTATCTATCTATCTATCTATCTATCTATCTATCTATCTATCTATATTAGACTGTGTGTAAGTTAGATTAGTAGATATAGTAAAAACCATAGTAAACTATGGTAGTTTGTAACCTGGTAGGAGGTTCTTAAGAAAGGGGGTTCTTGCATCCCCCAAAACGTTGGGCTTTTCTTCCTCCTCACTTTTAGGGCTGTAACATTTGGTTATAACAATCTATACTTCTCATCAACTGGTTGTAGTCCTGGTATTCACTCAGGTTTTTGGACTGGACCATGCCTTCCCTGGATTTCCACTGAAATGTCTTTGTGGATGGAGGAAAGGATGCACACATTCCGTTTATCTCTCCATTTAAAAACCAAAATGTCTTCCACAAACTGACTGACTCCCTCCTGTTCAGTTTTGTGGGAAGCCCTTGCGATTTGGCCACCCTGTACCACAGTCTAAAGTTTGCTGGAGATAAAGGTGGTGGAAAAGAAGCAGGCAAGTGTAAAAATTGTCCATGTAGAGGTGGTAGGCCTTGATGGAATAGGGGCGATACAAGATCCACACAATTTTTTCCACTGCTCCCTATATAGTTTGGGCAATTGGGGCTTAAGCTGGCTATCTTTTCCTTCATAAACCTAGAAGTTATATGTGTACCCTGTGGCCCTCTTACAAAGTTGGTACAACTTCACCCTGTATCTGGCCCGATTACTGGAGATGTAGTGTTTGATGCACAGCCTGCTGGTAAATTGAATGAAGGACTCTTTAACACAACGTTTTTGTTGGCGATATAAATCTCATAAAATTTATTGGAAAATTGAGTGGCTGAATGTTATACAGCTTGTCATAAGTAGGATGATTTTGAGTAGGGCACAGGAAATTACCACTAAGTGTAGAAACCTCATGATCCATTGCACTGGGGACAGATGTTGATGGTGGACTGGGGATAGTGAGGTTGATTTACCAAAACTGTAGAGTGCAAAATCTGGTGCAGCTGTACATAGAAACCAATCCACTTCCATTTTTTTTTTTTTTTTAACCAAAGCTTAATTGAACAAGCTGAATTTGGAAGCACCAGAATTTTCACTCTCCACTTTTAGTAAATCAACCTCTCTGTGACAGATGTTGATGATGCACTGGTGTGGCATGCATTCAGATTCTATAGATGGACACACTGGGTGTGATCTGCCTGTAAAAAAGTCTATAATCACAGTAAACACACAGATTGTCTCATACCGGCACAGATCAGCTCTTTCTCTGTGCGAGGAGAAGGCGAGCTGGTCCAATAACGTGTGCCTTTTGTTTACATTTGTAATCTGCAGTGATTGGGCACACTGATCACATGGTAAAGGACCAATCAAAGCAGCCCTGTATCTGATCAGTGATGCGCTATGTCCACCGCCATCACAGTTTGTGCTGCTGCGAGGCTGAGCATGAGTGCCAAAAGTGGGAGGACGCACGGGTGCATCCTCCCCAGAGCAACACTTGTCATGCCTGTCTGAATATTTGCAGTGGCCGGGCGGGAGGTGGTTAAAGCACAACTGAAACTAACCACGTCATTCCTCCACCAGCCAATCCAAAGTCTGAAAAACCGGGCATCTGGAAGCTGCTCAAGGAAAATATGACCATGACCGGCAAGGGATGTATTCTTTGAATTACTGGAAAGGGGACATGAGCATCTTGTAGAGCTTAGTTTGGTTTTAAAACTAGAGAAATGCTAAAGTGGGACCACTATAGCAGTCATGTGTCTGCTTTTACGCTTAAATCCGCCCTACCTAAAGCAGATTCTTATTTGTTGTGGACAACTCAGGCTCTTTATTACTGGACAAAAAAAAACATATTTAGTACGCTTCTGCAATACATCCACATTTTCCATGCATTTTCTCTTTAAAACCACTGTAAGTACAAAATCTACTACGTGTTCTGCCAGAAACCCAGCATCTTCCTTTCCTTGATGGGTGACAACACACTGCCTTTGCGTCTCTGCATACAATCAGTGTTGTCTGCCCTGCCCTGAGCACTCCCCCCATTCGCATATAGTTTGTATTTTCCTATATCTGCATGCGTTTCCTCCAACAAACCAGAGACAATTCTGGTGGGTTGTTTAGCTTCCTTGGAAAATTGCCCTTTTCGTGTTTTATATAAATATAGTAAAGATATATGTAAAATCTATATAAAAACAAATTTGTAAGGTAGGCTATGCTTATGATTTTAGATTAGCAA
The DNA here is from genome assembly GCA_029206835.1 of Rana muscosa. NCBI lineage: Eukaryota > Metazoa > Chordata > Amphibia > Anura > Ranidae > Rana > Rana muscosa. The sequence continues at coordinate 321,305,002 of CM055117.1, read as the reverse complement.
CTTGTTCATATTATTTCTGAGACACATTTATTTCATAAGAACCTCGAGGTTTGTGTGTTTATCTCGGCTGTAAATTAAAATTTGGGGATGCATGTGTGTCAGTTTACTCTAAACTTGAGCTTAATGAGGACATACCGTATATACTCGAGTATAAGCCGAGATTTTCTGCCCTTTTTTTGGGCTGAAAGTCCCCCCCTCGGCTTATACTTGAGTCAGCGAAATTTAACATTGTAAATTGTACCTGGAAAAAAAGTTGAGAGGCTGCGGCGTCCATCGTTTAAATCTCGCGGTCTCTTCCTGGTCCCTTCCGTGATAGGCGGAGAGTGTCTGCTGAGAATCGCCTATCACGAACGTTCTCCCATCCTCTCCCATCCCAGCAGACACTGTGTTCAGTGTTCCGCCAATCACAGACGTCTGCTGGGAAACTGAGGATGAGAGAACGTTCGTGATAGGTGGACCTGTGTGCTTAGAAAACGCCTATCACGGAAGGGAAGAGGAAGAGACCGTGAGTTTTAAACGATGGACGCCGCAGCCTCTCAATTTTTTTTCAGGTACAATTTACAATGTTCAATTTAAACAGAGAGCTGGGGAACAGAGAGCTTGGGGAACAGTGAGGCGTGCAAATGGGCATTGTTGACCCTCGGCTTATACTCGAGTCAGTACGTTTTCCCAGTTTTTTGTGGTAAAATTAGGTCCTCGGCTTATACTCGGGTCGGCTTATACTCGAGTATATACGGTAATTGCTAAAAAGTAGCAATCTAGAGTAAAAATGTGTCATTTTGATAGAATTTTTTGTGCATAGATCACCTGTGCAACATTTTGCACTTCTTTTTTTTTTGAGGAAATCAAATTGAGCCATTAAGAGGTTAAATTTATATTTTATTTGATATATTTGAAGTCCACATACTGAGGTTTGATGTGCGACATCTGAAAGTAGTGGTAGAGCACATTTTAGATGTTAATAACATTATTTGCCACCGATTTTTCCGTCTGTGCACAAACACTGCCACCTGCTGGAGTGTTTCGGAAATACTATTTATTTTGTAGCATAATCTGCATTCCAATCCACTGAAATCACTGCACAGTCTAATAGTTTTGCTCTTGTGCTAAAGTAACAAGAGAACCATAAGTTGCCAATGTATTGCCTTAAAAGTACATTCCAAATAAAAGTGAACATGAAGTCTTGAAATGCAAACAGGTAGTACAGAGCTTTTGTCTTGCGTCTAAACTTGGCTGTTTTGCATCAGGCTGCTGGCTCCTTAAAGCAAACCTGTCACATAAGTGAGCAGTCTCCATAAGCCACTGTAAAGAAAAAACTGAATACTTACCTATACTGCCTCTAACACGGTCTAGTTGCTTAGAAATTGTTACCTGAAGTCTGCTGGGAAACTGACACTCTCTTGACAGAGTGGAAGAGTAGATCTGTCCTTCTCTTTATTCAGTGATCCCTTATTACTGTCTCTTGAAGTGTCAGCAGGAGGAACCATTGAGGATTTTGAGGGGCACAGGAGATACGCTCCCAAGTGTCAGTTTCCCAGCAGACTTTGGGGGATAATTCCCTGGCTAAGGAGCACCGATCTACAACACAGGTAGCCAAGTGTTTTGTCTTTAAAAGTACATGGCTTGTAAAGTAAATTGGTGCATTAGCCATGCAGTGTAAATCCACAGATTTACTTAAATGTGCCACCACCTCACCTTTTCATCTCTGACAGTTTAGCCTTGTACACACGACCGGTTTTCTCGGCAAGAAACGACAAGAAAACTGTTGGGAGAGCTTTCTTACCGAGAAAACCGTTCGTGTGTATGGTTTCTCGTTGAGAAAACTGTTGTGAATCTTGACGAGAAAAAAATAAAACCTGCTTTCTTTTTTCTCGTCGTGATTCTCGTCAAACTGTTTTTGGACGAGAAAACCGTTCGTGTGTATGCTTTTCTGAGTCTTCAAAAACCGCGCATGGTCAGAATCAAGTATGAGACAGGAGCGCACCTTCTTGTAAAACTAGCGTTCGTAATGGAGATAGCACAATAGTCACGCTGTAACGAACTGAAAGCACGAAGACTGAAAAGCGCGAATCGTCTCTCACTAATCTTTTACTAACACGCAGTAACACGAGATTAGCAAAAGCAGCCCAAGGGGTGGCGCCATGAGAATGGAACTTCCCCTTTATACTGCCGTTGTACGTATTGTACGTCACCGCGCTTTAGACCGACGAGATTTTGGATTGACATTGTGTATGCAAGGAAAGCTTGACAAGAATCTCGTCAAGCTTGACAAGAAACCGTCGAGAAAAACAAAGTTTTTTTTGCGACGAGATACTCGGCTGTGTGTACTAGGCTTTACACAGAGGAAAAAACCTGTGTAAGCTCCAAGTTGATCCTGATTGTAATTTAGTACAACTGTTGCTTCGTCCTGCGAAGGCACAACACAGGTTCACTTTAAAACTAAACCTGTACCCAAGTAGCAAATGCTGTGAAAGGAAGAAAAGAAAGGAAAGAAAGTCGGGGAAGACTGAGATTTAGACTATTTTGAAAGTTTCACATTCAAGGTCTACTCTAGTCCAGTGTTCATTTACACTGCTTGCCCGCTGCCATAGAATCACTGTCCGGATATGTTCCTAAAAGTGTTAGCTGTAAGGACTACCTGACAACATATGGTAATTCCAACCCTATCCCTGTCACAATGGTAGTATGGACAATAGGTAAAACTGTGTACCTAGGGCCCAGGCACATTTTTCGGGATTGGGAATAAATATCACCCTCCAAAATACTCACTTTTATAACTAGATGAACAGGGCAAAGCCATTCTTCTTCTTTTTTTTATTTATTTATTTTTTTCCATAGTGAAAACTAGGTAAAGAGCTGTCATCCTTTACACAACTTCTACAACATGAAATCATGTGCTATGCTTTGCAAAATTTCGTTACAGTGCAATTATAAAAAAAACTCAGACTATCAAAACCGGAGTGCACCTTCTGTTTTAAGGCCATTTTCACACTGAGGCACTTTACAGGTGTTTTTAGCACTAAAAATAGCGCCTGTAAAGCGCCTCTCCTGTCACTCCAGTGTTAAAGCCTGAGTGCTTTCACACTGGAGCGGTGTGCTTGCGGGACGTTAAAAGTCCTGCAAGCAGCATCTTTGGGGGTGGTTAAAATGAATGGGCAGCGCTACCGAAGCGCCTGCAAAGCGGGGTAAAACTAACAGCGCTTTACCGCTACCGCCCCCACTGCCTCAGTGTGAAAGTGCCCTTAGTGCAGTTTAATGTTTCCTTTAACAACTTAAGGACCAGCGCACACACATATACGTCGACAGAATGGCACAGACAGGCAAATGGGCGTACAGGTATGTCCCTTTAAATTTGCCGCCGCGCACGCGACCCTGCCGTGAGCTCTGTGCCTGTGGGACCCGCAGACTCTATGTCCGCCGGTGTCCCGCGATCGTGTCATGGAGCTGAAGAACGGGGAGATGTCAGTGTAAACACAATGTCTCCCCATTCTTCCTAGTGACATGTCACTGATCGTCTGTTCCCTCTGATCGGGAACAGCGATCAGTGACGTGTCACTCGTAGCCACGCCCCCTAACAGTTAGAATCACTCCCTAGGACACACTTAACCCCTTCCTAGCCCCTAGTGGTTAACCCCTTCACTGCCGGTGTCATTTTTACAGTAATCCGTGCATTTTTATAGCACTGATCGCTGTATCAACGACAATGGTCCCAAAATGGCGTCAAAAGTGTCCGATGTGTCCACCATAATGTTGCAGTTATGATAAAAATCACTGATCGCCGCCATTACTAGTAAAAAAAAAAAAAAAGTTATTAATAAAAATGCCATAAAACTATCCCCTATTTTGTAGACGCTATAACTTTTGCGCAAACCAATCAAACGCTTATTGCGATTTTTATTTTATTTTTTTAACAAAAATATGTAGAAGAATACGTATCGGCCTAAACTGAGGAAATTTATTTTTTATTTTTTTATATATATATTTTTTGGGGATATTTATTATAGCAAAAAGTAAAAAATATAGCTTTTTTTTCAAAATTGTCGCTTTATTTCTGTTTATAGCGTGAAAAATAAAAACCGCAGAGGTGATCAAATACCACCAAACGAAAGCTCTATTTGTGGGAAAAAAAGGACGTCAATTTTGTTTGAGAGCCACGTTGCACGACCATGCAATTGTCAGTTAAAGCAACGCAGTGCCGAATCTCAAAAAGTGCTCTGGTCTTTGGCCAGCCAAAATGGTCCGGGGCTTAAGTGGTTAACCACTTAACGTCCGCTCACTGTATATATACGTCGGCAAAATGGCACCGACAGGCACAATCATGTAGAGTGTACGTGATCGCCTTTGTACAGTTGGGGGGTCCAATCGGACCCCCCTTCTGTACAGTGAGCGGTCGGAATTCGTCTGGGAGCGATCCGAGATGGGGGGGCGACCGTTCGATTCCGGCCACCCCCCCCCGCGATCGCTCCCGGCGAATGAGAATGCCCCCTCTGCCTGTGTAATGTAAACACAGGCAGAGGAAGCAGGAGGAAGTGATGTCATCTCTTGTGCGGCGCTCACATATACCGAGCGCCGTACAAGAGAAGACACACAGGTTAGTGCACAAACACTACACTAACACCAGCACACATAGGCACATAAATCGCCCCCCCAGATCAGCCCCCAGCCCCCAGTCACAGTGTCACTGATTGCAGTGACCATTTATTTACTGATCACTGCAATCAGTGACATTTGTGACTGTAAAAGTGTCACTACATTTAGTTTTAGGTCCAGTGTAGCCCCCTAACCCCCCCCTAATAAAGGTTTAACCCCTTGATCACTCCCCAGATAACCCTTTCACCCCCTAGCACCGCCGTCGCTAAGCGATCATTTTTCTGATCGCTGTCTTAGCGTCGGTGATGCAGATCGGTAGCCAGTATTTTTTTTTTTTAGGTTCGCGGCAGGTTTTTATAGCGTCATGTACCCCCATAAATTATCTAATAAAGGTTTAACCCCCTTGATCGCCCCCCAGGTAACCCTTTCACCCCCTATCACCACTGTCGCTAAGCGATCATTTTTCTGATCGCTGTCTTAGCGTCGGTGATGCAGATCGGTAGCCAGTAATTTTTTTTAGGTTCGCCGCAGGTTTTTATAGCGTCAGGTACCCCCATATATTATCTAATAAAGGTTTTAACCCCCTAATTGCCCCTAGTTAACCCTTTCACCAGTGATCATCATATAAGTGTTACGGGTGACGCTGGTTAGTTAGTTTGCTTTTTATAGTGTCAGGGCACCCGCCGTATATATAACCCAATAAAGGTTTAACCCCCTGATCGCCCGGCGGGTGATATCAATTAGGTTTTAGCGTCAGAGAGGGTCTGCGTCACACCCCAGGCAGCGTCAGGTTGGTGCCAGTAACGCTAACACCCACGCGTGAAGCATACACCCTCCTTAGTGGTATAGTATCTGAACAGATCAATATCTGATCTGATCAGATCTATACTAGCGTCCCCAGCAGTTTAGGGTTCCCAAAAACGCAGTGTTAGCGGGATCAGCCCAGATACCTGCTAGCACCTGCGTTTTGCCCCTCCGTCCAGCCCAGGCCACCCAAGTGCAGTATCGATCGATCACTGTCACTTGCAAAACACAACACACATAACTGCAGCGTTCGCAGAGACAGGCCTGATCCCTGCGACTCCAGTGCTGTAGGAGGTGATTTCACCACCACAGTTAAAAAAAAAAGCAAATATGCCGAAGCATTGGGGCAGCAGGGGCGGAGGAGTGATTTTGCTCCTAATGCCGCGTACATACAGTCGAAATTCCGATGGAGGCTTGCCCGTGGAAAAGTCCGACCATGTGTGTGCGGCATAACTTTTTTGCGGGAGGATGCCCCCATGCTTCGGCATATATAAATGGTGCATGTATGCCCATCATTAGAAGTGGGTGGATGAAGGGCGGTATTCTAATGGTGGGCATACCCACCCGATCAATCTCTTTTTTCGTTCAGCCAACTGGCTGCATGAAAAAAAAAGATTACAATACATGTCCAACAAGGACCAGCAACGTACTGGTATGTTGCTGGACTTTGAATGGTTATGCCAGATTGATGCTTGCGGGTTTAGGTATCATCTTAGTATCATTCTTTTCAGCCAGCGGCCGGCTTTCATGTAAAAGCAATCCTAGTGGCTAATTAGCCTCTGGACTGCTTTTACAAGCAGTGGGAGGGAATGTCCCCCCCCCCCCGGATATAAAAAGCGCCATTGGGAAATTGGGAAAGCATTTTATCACACCGATCTTGGTGTGGTCAGATGCTTTGAGGGCAGAGGAAAGATCTAGGGTCTAGACCCCAGTTTTTTCAAAAAAAGAGTACCTGTCACTACCTATTGCTATCATAGGGGATATTTACATTCCCTGAGATAACAATAAAAATTATAATAAAAAAAAAAATATGGAAGGAACAATTTAAAAAAAAAAAAAAAAAAAGCAAAATTTATAATAAAAAAAAAAAAAAAGGCACCCCTGTCCTGCCCTGCTCTTGCCCAATGGCGAACGCAAGCGTCGGTCTGGCGTCATATGTAAACAGCAATTGCACCATGCATGTGAGGTATCACCGCAAAGGTCAGATCGAGAGCAGTAATTTTAGCAGTAGACCTCCTCTGTAAATCTAACGGGGTAACCTGTAAAGGCTTTTAAAGGCTTTTAAAAATGTATGTAGTTTGTCGCCAATGCGCGTTTGTGCGAAATTTTAAAGCATGTCGTGTTTGGTATCTATGTACTCGGCCTAAGATCATCTTTTTTATTTCATCAAACATTTGGGCAATATAGTGTGTTTTAGTGCATTATAATTAAAAAAAGTGTATTTTTTCCCCAAAAAATGCGTTTGAAAAATCGCTGCGCAAATACTGTGTAGAAAAAAAAAATGCAACACCCACCATTTTATTCTGTAGGGCCTTTGCTTTAAAAATATATATAATGTTTGGGGGTTCAACATAATTTTCTTGCAAAAAAAAATATGTTTTCATGTAAACAAAAAGTGTCAAAAAGGGCTTTGTCTTCAAGTGGTTAGAAGAGTGGATGTAAGCTTCCTAATGTTGTGTATAAAATGCCAGAACAGTTCAAAACCCCCCCAAATGACCCAATTTTGGAAAGTAGACACCCCAAGCTATATACTGAGAGGCATGTCGAGTCCATGGAATATTTTATATGTTGACACAAGTTGCGGAAAAAATACAATTATTTTTTTTTTTTTTTTGCACAAAGTTGTCACTAAATGATATATTGCTCAAACATGCCATGGGCATATGTGGAATTACACCCCAAAATACATTCTGTTGCTTCTCCTGAGTACGGGGATGCCACATGTGTGAGACTTTTTGGGAGCCTAGCCGCGTACGGGACCCCAAAAACCAATCACCGCCTTCAGGCTTTCTAAGGGTGTAAATTTTTGATTTCACTTCTCACTGCCTATCACAGTTTCGGAGGCCATGGAATGCCCAGATGGCACAAACCCCCCCAAATGACCCCATTTTGGAAAGTAGACACCCCAAGCTATTTGATGAGAGGCATTGTGAGTATTTTGCAGATCTCGCTTTTTGTCACAAAGTTTTGAAAATTGAAAAAAAAAATAAAAAATTTTCTTTATTAATTTTCAAAAACAAATGAGAGCTGTAAAATACTCACCATGCCTCTCAGCAAACAGCTTGTGGTGTCTACTTTCTAAAATGGGGTCATTTGGGGGGGTTTTGTGCTATTTTGGCATTTTATGGCCTTCGAAACTGATAGGTAGTGAGGAGTCAAATCAAAAATTTGTGCCTAGAAATCCTGAAGGCGGTGCTTGGTTTTCGGGGTCCCGTACGCGGCTAGGCTCCTAAAAAGTCCCACACGTGGTATCCCCATACTCAGGAGAAGCAGCAAAATGTATTTTGGGGTGCAATTCCACATATAACCATGGCATGTGTGAGCAATATATCATTTAGTGACAACTTTTTGTAATTTTGTATTATTTTTTTGTCATTATTCAATCACTTGGGACAAAAAAAAATATTCAATGGGCTCAACAGGCCTCTCAGCAATTTCCTTGGGGTGTCTACTTTCTAAAATGGGGTCATTTGGGGGGGGTTTGTGCTATTTTGGCATTTTATGGCCTTCAAAACTGTGATAGGTAGTGAGGAGTGAAATCAAAAATTTGCGCCCTTAGAAATCCTGAAGGCTCAACAGGCCTCTCAGCAATTTCCTTGGGCGGTCTACTTTCTAAAATGGGGTCATTTGGGGGGGTTTTGTACTGCCCTGCCATTTCAGCACCTCAAGAAATGAGATAGGCAGTCATAAATTAAAAGCTGTGTAAATTCCAGAAAATGTACCCTAGTTTGTAGACGCTATAACTTTTGCGCAAACCAATAAATATACGCTTATTGACATTTTTTTTACTAAAGACATGTGGCTGAATACATTTTGGCCTAAATGTATGACTACAATTTTGTTTATTCGACTTTTCTTATAACAAAAATTAGAAAATATCATTTTTTTTTCAAAATTTTTGGTCTTTTTCCGTTTATATCGCAAAAAATTAAAATCGCAGAGGCAATCAAATACCATTAAAAGAAAGCTCTATTTGTGGGAAGAAAAGGACGCAAATTTCGTTTGGGTACAACATTGCATGTCCGCACAATTTACAGTTAAAGCAGCGCAGTGCAAAATTCTGAATTCACCTCTGGTCCTTTAGCTACCAAATGGTCCGGCGCTTAAGTGGTTAACGAACTGGCAATTCTCCGATTTTTACCTATTGACTGAAGTCATTTTCAAATCTGATCAAGTACAATTTCACTTACATAGGTAAGTATTGTGGTTGAAAAACCTCCATATATCCATAGCTGCTCCAGAGGAAGGCAAAAAAAAAACTATAACGCATGGGACGGCAAAAAAAAAAAAAATCCAGATCCCGGTTCGGAGACTGAAATGCTAATATTTGCTTACAAGGTTTTATCAGCCTTGATATACAGTAGGTAGGTTTGACTTTTGTGGTTTTAAAACCCTTTGTCGAATTGTGTTCTACATTCAGTCTATGAAGATTGAGAGTTTGCTGAACAGAAGCTATCCTAATCCACAGTGTTTTTCAGCAAGTGACATTAGTATTCTTTAGAGCAGTGGTCTCCAAACTGCGACCCGGGGGCCAGATGCGACCCTTTGCTTGCTTTTATCTGGCCCTTGGGACACTATTCCTCCAACTGACATCAATGATGAGGCCCCATTCCTACCACTGATGCCATCAATGTTGCACTATTCCTCCCACTGACACCATCAATGGGGCACTGTTCCTCCTACTAAGACCAATGATGGGGCACAATTACTCACCATCTATGAGGCACAGTTCATCCTACTATTACCAATGATGGGGCATCATTCCTCCCACTGACGCCATCAATGGGGCACTGTTCCTCCTACTAAGACCAATGATGGGGCACAATTACTCACCATCTATGGGGCACCATCTATGAGGCACCATCTATGAGGCACGGTTCATCCTACTATTACCAATGATGGGGCATCATTCCTCCCACTGACGCCATCAATGGGGCACTGTTCCTCCTACTAAGACCAATGACGGGGCATTATTCCTCCCACTGACACCATTGATGAAGAACTATTCCTCCTGTTAAAACCAATAACGGGACAATATTTACTCCCACTGATGCTGGAAAATTTTCTATTCACACTGGCTACAGTCCGGCCCCCCTGATGCCTGAAAGACAGTAAACTGGCCCTTTGTTTAAAAAGTTTAGAGACCCCTGCTTTAGAGCAAGATTTGTGCTTTCTCTTGCCCCGGACCTTGCAGTCATACTTTTACTGAAGAAACCCTTTCTGGCCTTTCTTCATTTTTTAGCAAGCACCCATTGATCTCTTTCTGTAATGAAACGGCTTAAAACACCTTTCTTTGCAATAGTCTATAACCCTGTTCCTTACATCTTAGTCTCATCTTGACAACAATCAGTCTGGGTTTTGCTCTTGCGTTCAGCTGAAAATGTGCTCATGAAAGTGACAACCACCAGATAATTGACTTCCTCAGAGTGACATTTTCCTGCTTCTATTCCCTGATCTTCTTTGCATTTGTCACTTGTAACTTCCCATGGGTCCTGGAAACTGTGTGCTTTCTTGGCATTGAGGAAATTGCCTGTTTCTGATTATTTTTATACTTAATTAGCTCCCTACATTTTTCTCCTATTCTGTCTTTTTTATTTTTATTTTCCTCTGTTGGAGGTCCCCAAAGTTCAGTCCTCATTGGGGTTCCCCAAAGTTTGCTCCCCACATCACAGAGCTCTTCTTTTTCTACAACACCATCTTTTGCCAACCGCCCCCCCCCCCACAATATACTATGATGATTATACCAAGATCCACAGGTCCCCTTGTCCTAGCAGTCATCTGGCATTGCCTTTGGAACCATACGCTTATGGGAGCCTTGAATGCTACCTAACATAATTTGAACAAAACTCTTGACATCTCTTTAACTGTAAATTGAACTGTCATTCTAACTTCTTCACCTTCGTGCCTTCTTGTATTACCCATTGTCTTATTGATCGCTTTGGTTTACACCAAGATTTTCTGTAAATCCTGCTGCTCGCACTGTCAATGCAGGAGACCTCCACAAATATCTATGTCTTTGTAATATCTTGCCAAGATTACTGCAACATCTTTGTAGCCTGTTTTTCCATTTACCTAGCTCTCATCTTTACAGTCTTTTTTTTTTTTTTTTTTTTATATAATCTTTATTTTAATATTTTTGTTTTTAAATCATGTAAAATCACAACATTTGAGTTGAAGTAAAGCAAAAACCAGCATAACTGGGGAAGCATGGGAAGGGAAATGGGGAGAGGGGGAATAAAACCCCCAAAAAAACGGTATCATTGCAATGCATATTGAAAGTGCCATCCCAGTGATCCCAGCAGGGGCCCGCACCTCGCTATAGCTCTCAGCCAATGTGCTGGGGCACAATTCCGCCCCTTTGCCAGCGGGAACCCGACAGGCACCCCCCCCCCAGGTGCCTCCATCCTACCTCCATCTAGGGGGAACACCTCCCGCGGCCCTCTTAAGTGCAGGTCCCGTCAGGGCACCAGGGTTACAAGATGAGTTCTCCAACCATTGTAAAATTAACAAAAATAAATCAACTAAAGGGAAACAGAACAACAGGTTGCAAAGAACGTGGTGCACAATAGGATAGGTCTCCAATATTGGCCATATAGACTGTGGAGGGGGAGAGATAGAGGGGTACACATTACACATCTGCAAGCAGGGTGTATGAGAGGGCACAATCGGGCATGCGCATCACCACTAGCAGGTCTCTTCAGCTACAGTGAGGGCTCCGCTAACTCCAGCAGCGCAACATCCACAGTCTTTTTTTTTTTTAATGCAGTTATCTACCCTTACAATCACTTCTGATCTGCCACTCCCTACCAGTCTCTCTCTGGCCTTCAATCAGACTATTATTATTATTATTATTATATTTTTTTTTTTTTTTTTGGTAACTCCCATTTTAGCGCTCATGTTAAAAATGTTGAACAGTTTCTCTAGGACCCTCCTAGCCACTGCTATCTTATGTTATCTAGTGTTCTCCCATCTCTACAGATGACGAAATGCATGGCAACTTCATAGAGATATCAAACTTTCAATTACCGGTAATGTTTTTTATTTGACCAAAAAATGGGATTGAATTGCTCCCCTGATCTCGGCTGAAAAACCAATCTTTGATCTTTCAACAAACTGCTTTTCTGTGTTTTGACAGTTACCCCCAGTTCTAGTTGTGAATGGAACCTAAGAAGATAGATTTCTTAGTTTCAGGCAATTTACTTGCGCTCGTAATATGTGATTCCTGGTTGATGGGAAAGCGGTTGAAATTTACTGAAAACTGTTACATGTATGGCCCGTGTAAGCCAATGGCTGACTGGAGTGTTCTGGCGGGCGGGAAAATTCCCCGTGGGGGGGCGTCCCCCTGTCAGAACACAATAGAACAGCAGGGGAGATCGTTGTACGAACAGATTGTTAGTACAGCAGCTCAGTCCTAAACTGTCAGTTTTTTTCAGTTTTTGCTGTGTTGAACAAAAAAAAAAAAACGAGCAGTGTGTATGAGGCTTTACAGTGTAACATTGTTTGCACAGGGCCTTATTACCTCCTGTGTCAACGTATGTACTGCTTTTTTTGGACTTTGTAATGTGCGCCTCTTTTGTATTTAAAGTACAACACTAAGTGGTATGTTGGTATTTTTTAATAATTATGACAGCAAATATAGTACTTTTATGACTGTTAATATCCATAATGGAGAGATAGATGCAATGTCCACCAATCCTCTAAAAAAAAAAAAAAAAAAAGCAAAAAAAAAAAAAAACACTACTAAGCGTTTGTCCAGTCCTGGAGGGAACTTGGAGCAGAATTTTCTCCATGAAAGGAAGAGATTAAATCTGAAGCCCAGGCAGATATAAATGACACAATAATTAATACAGTGCTATATTTAATATAGAGCAGTATCATTAAAAAAAAAAGTAATTATCTGAATTTTGACTTGGTATCAGCATTTTTCAATCCCCTATTCAGAAAAGCCCAGAGGAAGCATCAGCACAAGTAGGCAGTCAGTTTTCCTGTATCACATTCTAAAAAAAGGAGTGCTGAGTGACCAACAGATGAGCTCATTAGCCTTCTGCTTCTCCTTTCACTGTTTGGTCACAGGCTGGGAAATTAACAAACAAGCAGAGAAAAAGCTGGTATTTTCTGTGTAGCAGAGCCATGTAAATATCAAGATTGGATAGACAAAAAAAATAAAATCCCTTTGGCAGGTAAAACGGCTCTCATTTATGTACCGTATTTTATCTGTGTATTTAGTTTGCCTAGATTTCAGCTTTTAGTTAAGATTTGAAAGGCATATATGGAAAATTGCCTGTGTACCAGGGCTAAGCTGTAGCAAACCAGACCCCAAACCATTACTTAAAAGCTTTGTACTCGTAATTTGGATTGCAGTTTCCATTAAATTGAATGTACTGTTCATATCAACCAGTCTATCCATTACCTGTAAGTGAAACGTATAGGTTAATTTAATAAGGCTAAGTGCATTTAGTCAGAATTGTGTTTCTAATATTAGAGTTTGTCAATTCTTATTTTGTATTTTTTCCATTAATAGGATTGATGTGATTTCAACCAGTAGCCCTCAGGTACCAAAACTGTGTAGGAACTGGAACCCCCCACTCTTGGGGAATTTGCCAGATGATTTTCTGCGCATTTTACCCCAGCAAATGGACAGTGTTCAGGTGAGAATGCTGAATTATGTTTTGCCACATATGATGTATTTACTCACATACACCTCTGTTACCTTAATATAGGTTAGTATCAGTTTGTTTTCTAAAATGTAGCTGTCTAAGGCCTAGTGCACACTGAACATTTGGCCAACTCTCCTAGACTCCTGGCAGCATGGTTTTGGCAGAAAAACGGTTGACACTTGTAAACACGTGTAATGTGTTTGGGTGCGTCATGAGCTTGGGTGTTTGTCTTATTGGTCAAAATAATAATTTACTCTCTCCATTGAAATGAATAAACGCTCACTCTCTAAACGTTCCTACTGTTGACAAGCGTTTAAATGCGTCAAGTTTTTTTTTAATGACAAAACACTGCTGCTCCTGGACGCACTGGCAGTGTTCTGTTTTCTGCCTCTAAACTCCCAAATGCCTTTTGTGTGCATGGGCACATAGGCTAACATACTAAATTTAGAGGCAGAAAAAACACCAGATGACCCTAACAGCAGAGATAAACACGTCCAGTGTGCATAAGGCCTAAAGCACCACACAGTTTTTAGGTAGGACATCATAAAGTCCATAATAAGATGGGTTTTACAATTTTTCATTCTTAACAATCTGTAGTGAATTGGTGAATAAAACCGTAAGTACACAGTGGTCTTCTCCACTTGTTCATAAATAAGTGTGTAACACCGCATGTCCTCCACCAATCACATTCTGAGGCTTACCAAAGGAGGTGCGACTCTCATGAGAAGTCAAACTGCACTTCTTGTAACCATCGTTATAAACAACACTCCACAGCACGGTTTTCCTCTCCCTCCCCATCTGCGTCACATCATAATACATAAAAAAAGAACCAAAGACCGCTCCCAATAGCGTAAATCTGGATATCTCTTTTGTTAAAAACAATTGCATGAGCAATGAGTATAGTATTCCAGACAAAACTACAATTCCCACAATAGGCATGCCAGCAACTTTTTGATGTCTAGCCTTCCTTGTGCCAGGGGCTACCGGGTGTCTAGCGTTCCTTGTGCCAGCAACTTACTATTTGTTGTCTAGTGTTGCTTATGCCAGAGACTCCCCTGGTGTCAAGCGTTCCTTGTGCCATTGACTCCTGGTGTTTAGCCTTCTTAATACCAAGAACTCCTGTGTGTCTAGCATTCATCTTGCAAATAACTGCATTGTGTCTAGAGTTCTTGTGCCAATGATTCCCTGGTATCTAGCATTACTCGTGTCCATGATCTCCATGTGTCTAGCATTCCTTGTGCCAACAACTCCCTGGTGTCCAGTGGTTCTCTTGCCAAAAACTCCCTGGTGTCTAGCATTCCTCATGCTGACATGTTTATTCCTACAGTAAAAGTCATAATACACTTGTGAAAATGCAAGTAAACCTCAGGAATTAAATGCACACTAGGGATAGCAAAATTTTATTTTTGGGCTTCTTCCTCCAGTCTCTATTACATTTTATGCAGTCCTTACCATTAATTTTGCAGTAAGTACAAACCAAGGTTTTATGGTATATGGAAAGATAACAAAAAGTAACTTTTGAAGTTAGAAAGTTTGAAAGAAAAATTGAACATTTTAAATAGGCCTCCATTGTTCTGTTGTGCATGTAATGCTGCGATTGCTTCAAGGTTTACAGCCTGCAGGGTGCTGATATGCACTTAAGAGTGTAATTTCTGCTGCGCAATGAAAGGACTTTATAGGACGTTTTTTAAATGATTGACTAAATGCGCAGATTCCTGAAAAGATTTATACAATGTCAACCCTTGTTCCTGTCGTGTAGCCAAAGGCTGAAACTATCATGTTATATTTTGAAACTATAAATAGCCAATTTCATGAACCGGGCAGTTTAAACTGTATTTTTAAAATACTTCCTTTGACATGTGTTTGATTATAGCCCTGCTCTTTGAAACTGAGAATGGCAACTGAATATAGCATTCCAATTATTATTTTAATTTGTCTTTATGAAATTAAGGGTACTACAGTCCTGCCCTGCAGAATGATGTCCAAGCTGAAGATTTGCTATTCTTTTACTGACCAATAACAAAATATTTTCATTACAAAATATTTTCCTGTGATAACGTTAGAATGTCTACTGAATGAACGTTGACCTTAGACTTGTAGTATAATGCATGTGTAGCACACACCACCCCTTTTTCCTTCACTGTGGCTTACTCGCAGGAAAAGGGGCACACCATGCCACATGCCCGTACCCTCCTGTGTGCAGAGCTTGAGCGGTGTAATGTACCTGGGTCTCTCTGGTCAGGTTTCCCCAGATAATGGCTCCCGTCTTCACTGCAATAAAGACAAGTCTCTGTTCCCCAATAACTCCAAGGTCCACACCAATTGCAACTCCAACGTAGAGTTTATTTCTCTCTTATGCATAATCATTGAACAGGAAAGGTTGGAGGAAGATCAGGACAGCAAGAGGTGTTGGAGTAGGTCCAGGCACAAATGAATACTTATTCACTACCCATATCTTCAGGTAGTCTCAGCTCATCTGGATAGTCTCCCATTAGAGTGGATCCTAGCAGCCGGAATGATGCTCGAATCAGATTTCTTTTTTTTTTCACTTTTAACTTTTTATTGTTTTTGTTTTGAAATAAACAGAAAGCCACAACAGATATCATAAGGTACATTCTATATACTTCTCATATACTGACGGACATTTATCTACTCCTAAATATATCATACATCCTAATATACCATATCCACCACTCTGTGTGTTAGGTCCTCATCTCTCACCCCCCGGGACTTACTCATATTACTCCCAAGCCTATTAAGTCATTGTCCTCAGGCTGGCCGGGGGATTTCTGCCCCATTTGTTCCTCTATCTTGTTGCTACTCTCTTCACTTCAACTTATCCCCCCCCCCCCAAAAAAAAAAAACCCCAGACCCCGAAAACTCCCACTCTCTCCTCTGCGTCCCCCCAGCCCCCTGAAAGCATTCGCTCAATTCTGGTCTATTAGTGTTTTCCCCTCCTGAGTATTTAAAAAGATTCCATTCTGACCATGTTTCAAGGTAAACTCCCCGTTTCTGCCGGGAGGTCCAAACCAGGTCCTCCAGCCTATTCAGGTCTTCTACTCGCTTAAGCCACATCCCTACTGAGGGTGGCTGGGTCTGCTTCCACATTGCTGGAATACAGGCTCTTGCCGCATTCAGGAGGTGACAGAGGATCGATCTCCTGTACTGTTTCACCGCAGTATCCGAGTCTTGTAACAGGAAAAGTCAGATCCTCTGGGAGCTCCTCTTCTCTAAACTTTTGGGCGATTTCTCGAACCTCTTTCCAGAAACTCTGTATTCTGGGACAGGCCCAGAAGATGTGTATTAACGTCCCTTCATTTCCCCCGCACCGCCAGCACTTATCTGATATATCTGGATAGCATCTACTTAATATGGCCGGGGTACGGTACCATTGTGAAAGAATCTTAAAGTTCATCTCCTGCATTTTTATACAAACTGAGGATTCAAACATGTTGCGTATTATCCTATTCTTTTGTTCTTCCGAAAACTCCCTATCTAACTCCCTCTCCCACCTCCTAAAGAATGGCAACTGAAACTCTTCATCAGGGGTATTCAGCAATTCACTCATTTTAGAGAGAGTATGCCGCAGTATACCACTCCCATTACAGTACTCCTCAAACTTTGTTAACTTTCGTTCATATTTACTCGGTAAGCTCAGGGTATCGAGGAAATGTTTTAATTGCATTGCCCTCCAAAAGTCCAATTGATATGATCTTTGTCCCGTTATCATCTCCTGAATCGTAGTCCAAACCCCCGCCCTCAGAAAATGAGATATTTGAAACAGTCCCTGTTCAACCAATTTACTAAAGGGTCCCTTCTTCAATCCCGGTCCAAACTGTGGATTCCCCAAAATGGGGAAAAGGGGCGAGTCTAATGTTGATAATTTCCCCTTCACAAATAGCCCATATCCCATTCGAAGTGTCGGGCCTATCAAGGGGTGCGTTTTCATACCCCCCGGGAGGTCCTTATAGCACCATGCCACTCGCTGAAGTAATCCACTACACTGAGCTTGTTCTAGTTCTGGCCAGATTTTCCCCTCACTATGTCGACGCCAGTCAATCAGGCGGCTCAATAGGGCCGCCTGGTAATATTTATATATATATCTGGGATTGGCACACCTCCATATCGTTTAGGTAGCGACATCAGGGATCCCCTAATTCTTGGGTGTTTATTTGCCCATATGAATCTTCCAAACAGAGACTGTGTCTGTTTAAAAAACTGTTTAGGTATCGCAATAGGGAGCGTCTGGAAGAGGTACAAGAATTTCGGCAAGATGTTCATTTTAACGATATTGCACCTCCCAAACCACGAATGAAACCCTTTCTGCCATCCATCCAGAAGGATCCGTACTCTAGCCAATAATGGTACAAAATTAAGCTTATATATTTGTGAAAGATCCGCCGGAATGGAGGTCCCTAAATACATCAATGCTTGATCTGTCCATTTAAATTTATAGTTCGCTTTCAGGGTATTCAGTTCTTCCTTAGGGATCGCAACTCCCATTGCTTCAGATTTTACATAATTGATCTTAAAGTTTGATAAGTCTCCATATGCCTCCAGTTCTTGGAGCAGGTTAGGCAGGGAAATCATCGGATTGGTCAAATTAAACATATCATCCGCGTATGCCGATATCTTATGCTCTATACCTCCCACAGACACCCCCTTAATGTCTGGGTTCAATCGAATCCTACTCAATAGTGGCTCTACTGACAGGGCAAATAAAAGGGGTGATAACGGGCACCCTTGTCTTGTCCCGTTAGATAACTTAGAGTGGAGACAGTACTCCATTCACTTTAACCTGTGCCATAGGCTTAGTATAATTGCTTGATATCCATTGCAGCATCTTATTCCCGAACCCCATGTGTCTCAGTACCGAGAGCATAAATTGCCAATTAATACGATCGAAAGCCTTTTCCGCATCTGTTCCCAGGAGGACACATGGGGTTCGGGATGTGCCTACCAAATGGATCAGGTTCAGGGTCTTGATCGTATTGTCCCGGGCTTCTCGCGTTTGCACAAACCCTACCTGATCTCTATGGACCAGGCATGGCATGTGCTGCTCGAGTCGCATTGCCAGGATTTTAGAAAAGAGCTTCAAGTCCGTATTCAGTAACGCTATCGGCCTGTAGCTCCCACATTGGGATGGGTCCTTACCTTCCTTCGGTATTACCGTTATCAACGCTTTAAGGGATTCTACATGAAAGGAACTTTTATCTCCTAACCCATTAAACATTTTTAGCAGGAATGGTCCTACGATAGGGAGAAGAAGTTTGTAATATTGAATTGTAAAGCCATCCGGACCTGGGGCTTTACCTCTCTTCCCCCTTTTCACTGCCTCTTGAATTTCTTCTATAGTAATGGGCCTCTCCAATTCCTGACTTTTCGCTGGTGTTAAACTTGGAATGCCTGCGGTTGCTATATACTCTTGCATTGTAGTTTGGTTTTGGGAACCTAATTGCAGATTGTACAAATCTGTGTAGAAATTTCCAAACCGCTGAGCTATCTCTCTCTAGGTAGCCTAAGTGTTTCCCCTCCCGCCCCTCTAATCATTGGTACATAAGTCTTTGGTTGTTGCTCCCTCAAGGAGCTAGCCAATTGCTTCCCACATTTGTTCCCAAATTCGTAATTCTGTCTCCTGCCTGTCTGTATTGCCCTCTTTGCTTTGTACAAAAGTAACTCTGTGATCTGTCTACGCACCGCCAGCAGGAGTCTTTCCAGGTCTGGAGAGGGACTCCGTTTGTGTAGATGTTCTAACCTGCAATCTCTGCCAGGAGCGCAGTCAACTTTGCTTCCCTTTCCCTCTTAATCCTTGCTCCATGTTTTATTAAGACTCCCCTTATCACTGCCTTATGTGCCTCCCATATTACCCCTGGCTCACAATCAGGCGTGTCATTGAACTGGAAATACCACCTTGCTTCTCTCTGTACATCTTCCAATACTGCAGCATCCTGCAGAAGACTTTCGTTCAGCCTCCAGGTCGCCGACCCAGGAAGCTGCAAATCCGCAAGGTTGTATTTCAAGGTAATTGGTGCATGGTCTGACCAGGTGATTTTCCCTATCTCAGCTTCTTTAACTGCATGTAACTGATTATGTGGAATGAAAAAATAGTCTATACGGGAGTATATCTTATGGGGGATGGAATAGAAGGAGTAGTCTCTCTCTCCTGAGTGTGTCAATCGCCATACATCTACTAGTCTCCCTTTCTGTATCAGTCGCAATATCCGTTTCCGGTTGCTCGCCGCTACTGCCGAAGTCCCGGAAGAGGTATCCACGCTAGGCACCAAGGGGATATTCAAGTCGCCCCCCAAAATCAGTTGCCCTTCCTGAAATGCCCCCAATTTATGCAGAAATTTCCCAAAAAATATGTCCTGTTGTGTATTGGGAGCATAGAACGAGGCCAGCGTTACCACTGACCTCCCAATCGTCCCTTTCAGGGCCAAATATTGTCCCCCGACATCCACCAGGGAGTCTGTGCATGACCATGGGATCTTGTTCGAAATCAAAATAGATACCCCCCCCCTTCTTTGCCACCGGATTAGTCGCATGATATCCAATTGGATAACCTCTATTTCTAAGAAAGGGGAGACCTCCCTCTCTGAAGTGTGTCTCTTGAATAAGAGCTATCTCACTCCCCGCCCGCTTTAGCTCCCGTAAAAGTATCTGTCTCTTTTCTGGAGTATTTAACCCTTTTGCGTTGATCGACATTATCGATAGTGCATCCATTTTCTTTTTCTTTTTTTTCTTTTTTTTCCCTTTCTCTTTTTTTTTTTTTCCCTTTCCTTCTCCTTTCTTCCTTTCCTCTTTCCCTTTTTTTTTTATCGATCAAAGCTATACTCAGACGCAGAAAATAACAACGGCGGCAGGCTTGGGGACACCTAGTGAGTGAGAGTAGGAGACAAAAACAAAAAAATAAATAAACCCCCCCTTCCCTACTCTAATATCAACTGGGAAGAAGAGCGCCCCTGCCCTTCCTCCCCAGCGATATACAAAGCAATTTGCTTTAAACACTCCTACCCTAAATGAGTGTTAACCTACTAGGGGGGAATTAGTTGCTCATGCCCCTGAGCGAGGGGTTCTATATGATGCCCGCTTATACCAGTCCGACCCTTTATTCTCACTCCTATGTTCCTACTCTTATTGACTCCCTTCATCCTCCGGGGAGGAGAAGAAGAAGAAAAAAAAGGAAAATCGAGAGTTTATTGTGGTATGGTATTCCTCCCTCCCCCGTCCCCTCCCCCCCTTCCTTATCCATACTACATTACTCTTATATTCCTTTTTCTACCAGGAATATTTGCCTTCTCCAAATGGGAGAAGGGGAAAACAAAAAAAACAAAAAAATTCTATATAATAGACTCCCTTATATCTATACCCCCTGGTTACCCAAACTCCCTCTCTATACCTCTATTTCAACAGACCTCAGTTCTAGTACTCCTACCCTCTCCCTCTCTCTACTACTATCTTCGCCCTCCCCTCTCTCTCATTCTTCCCACTCAAATTGTTATTATCACTTATTAACCATTATCATTTGCAGGGTATAAAATATAAGGTATAAAATATATGGTATCAAATCTATTTATACCACCGTATATTTTTAACTCTTCATATACTCAACAGAGAGAAAAAAAAACAAAACAAAAAAAAACACATTATACATAAGAGGAAAAAAAAAAAAAAGTATAATACAGGAGATATAAAAAAAAAAACAATACTTTCCATATTATTCCTCAATAAATTGCAGATATCACCCATATTAAGTGTTGCCACCTACTCTGGCCATTTCCCCACACAATAGAAAATTTTTAAAGAAAAGAAAGAGAGGGCCTCCTCTGTACTATTTCTTGAGGTGACTACATATTGTTTCCATTAAACACATACCTCCTCTGTCCCCCCTCTTAACCCGCCGATCATCCCCCCCCTCCGGCGGGGTCCCACTTGTACATATCTAAATTAATCCCCAGTGACTATATAAACATTACTTACCCAACTAATTTGTGAGAAATAAAAATAAAAATAAAAAATGAAAATATTAGTGTTTTAGTGTTTATGGTGTATATTTGTGTATGTTTGTGTATATACCCCTACTTTATGTCTTAATAAAAAAAAAAGAAAAAAAAAGGGGGGCCAAAAAAGCAAGGGCCCTATTTCCCCACTATATTTATCTATACCAGCGGCTCCTGTATATACATATATATATATATATATATATATATAGTCTCTATATATAAGTGTGAGTGAGTGTATGTGAATAAAAGTGTATTCATATGTGTATGTGTGTCAGTGTATACCTCCTGTGTGCGGATGAGCAGCCATCCAATCTAATCCTATACCAGGGAGCCTGTCTCCCACATTACCTCCTATCTACCTCTTTTATAACCCTTCGTCCCCTCACTCCCCTTCCCCCATCCCCCTCCACCTAATCCCTCCCCCTCATCTCCCACCCCTCCACCCTCCCCCCCCCCCCTCCAGCATACCACATAGATTCAAATCCTCCTTACGGTGCACTTATTATCCAAAATGTGATTATATATAAAAAAATAAAAAACACAACCCCCCCAAAAAAAAAAAAAAGGGGGAGGTTTAAATACACTACCCCGACAAATTTTATGGGCCGCCTTTTGATCCATACCCTCCTCTCTTTACCTATCATATGTAAAGTTAAACAATCGCGCAATTTCTAGGTGAGGAGGTTAGGGACCAAAAAAAAAAAAAAGAAATACCCCATACCACCCCCCGATCTTCCCTCTTCTTCTACTCCTTCTCTGAGTCATACATAAACCCATCCAACAGCTTTAGGCTTTAGACCCCAAAAAAGCAGAAGTCCAAAAAAAAAAAAAAAAAGGTCAAATGACTAGTCTTTGAAAATAGGAGCGAGAGGGCCAGCACCAAATGTTAGTCCCTTTTGTTAACCTTATTCATGCCTCTAGTCCGCTGCTTCTATAGTCCTATAGTCTATATATTCTTGGGTTTAGTTGCAACCAGTCCGGCACCTCAAATGATTCAGTTCCCAAAAAGGAAAAAAGTCCTGTCAAATCGGCTCTGGAACGCAACCAAAACGTAAGCGGGCCCTTTTTAATTAGCACTGAGATTGGAAATCTCCACCGATAAGTTCCTCCCCATTCCCTCACTCGTTCTAATACTGGACGGAGCATAGCTCTACGCTGCAGAGTGGCGCTTGACAAGTCGGGTAAGATCTTCAGCTGTGCCCCACTATATTCTATTGTTCCTGCCTCCCATGCTTGCCTCAGGATTGTCTCCCTGTGTGCAAAATAATGCAACCGACACACCACATCCCGGGGGCGCTTTATGTCTCTAGATTTAGGGCCCAGCGCCCTATGGACTCTATCAAGTTCACAGTTTGCAGGCAGAGCGTCCTTCAATATTTTTTGAAAAATGCACTTTACCATCTCCCGTAAATTCTCCTGATCCGTCGCCTCTGGGACACCTCGTATGCGTACATTATTGCGACGACTGCGGTCCCCGAGGTCCTCCAGGCGTAGTTGTATGGCCACCATAGATTCCGCTTGGACCTGACTGGATCCTTCCAACACCTTCACCCGTTGTTCCAGGAGATGGGACGCATTCTCGCCATCTGTTACGCGGCCCACTACCACCTGTAGATCCCCTTGGATCGTTTCTAGTTCCATACAGTGCGCTTCCTCCACCTTAGCAATAAGAGCTCCTATATCAGCTCTTGTGGGAAGTGCTTGGATGAGTGCTTTCAAGTCCTCCATCTCCCTCTTCAGCCCCCCTATCTCAGCATCTCCTCGTATGGGGGGAGGGAGTATCGACCCGGCATCCACAGCCGTCATTTTGGGGCTCTGTGGAGGAATCTGAAGAGCTTCCACCCCAACTCTCACAGCCATCTGGGTCTGGTGTATCTGGGTAAGCTGATCTCCACCCGGGTGCAGCGCTTCTGTCTCCCCACTCTCACCTCCGAACTCCGGTCCCTCCCCCTGTTTGGGGGTGAAGAAGCGGTGAATTCCGGGCTGCTGTTCCCCCGACTTTGGCAGCTGAGCTTTGCGTGAGGTTCGAGTTTCTCTCTGCCTCCACGCACACATGCCGCTGCACTGCTACTGATTGTGCTCCTGTGACTGTGTGTCAGCGTGGCAGCGCAGCAGCATGTGTGTCCGCCGAGTGTCTCCCGCTCTGTCCCTTCTGTCCTGTGCTGCAGCACACCACTACCGCTGCCGTTCGCCGTATGTTTTTTTTTTATCCCCCACTCAGTCTCTTTCCCTCATGGAGCGGCTTGGAGGAGCCAGGGACTCGCGCTTCTCGGCCCTCACGCGGACATGCGCAGACCACGCCCCCTGAGAATGTTCGAATCAGATTTCACACACAGTCTCTGTTACAGACCTGGTGAACGTTGGTTCTGGTTTTAGGCCTCTAACGGGACGATGACATCCCTCCAGAGAGTCACCGGGCCCCTTCCTTCACTGTGATCTCTCACCAGTCCCTCGGAATGGTCCTCCCCCGGCCTCCTCATCTAGATGCGGGTCTCCTCGCAAGGCAGCACCCTGGGATTCCTCCTTCCTCCGTGGGCTCCAGCCGAAGGTGCTGGACCCAAGGCCTTCAGTTGCAGCCCCAGGGCTAAAGGTGCCTGGGACTGATCCACCAGTGTACCAAACCAGGAACTCCACCCCAAGGCTAAAGTTGCCTGGGGTGGCCACTAACAGAATCACACGCTCCCGGGGTCGGACCCCCGGGAACTGACCCCCGACAGACAGGGTCTGCCCCTTTCATATCTCCTCCCGGGATGCACAGCAGGCCGACACGCCCACCATACCACCGCCGAGAGGGGACATCCAAGATACAGCACTGTACCAGCGGTTCAACCCTGGCCTCCGATGGCAGCGCCACCAACAGGCCACGGGGAACTACACACCAGTACCCCACCTGCAGTACAAAAATGGGTTTTACAGAACCCTATCAAATAGTGTGTTTTGAGTACAACTACCACTCAAACATTCCCCTAGATTTTAAAGCCCCGCTACACATGTATTGCGCACTGCATTAGCGAAACAGCATTAGTGTGGAAATCTTTTTGTAAATTGCAGCGACTTGTGTCACACCAAATAAGACGGTGCCATTGAAATACATCAGCTGTGACTTCAGGTCGATTTGGTGGTTGCACGTCGCACCTGAAGTCACACCAGTGTGAACCAGGGCTTACAGTGGTAGCAATGAGAGGCTAGGCTCCTATTTGCACCTTGGGAGGTAACCTTTTATACCTTCTGACTTGATTCCTGAGGAATGGACAGTAAAAGCTCTGGAGTTTGATAGCTGAGTGGTAGAGGGGTTTCTTAGTGCCAGGGGGCAGACAAGGAATCATTTGGATTTGATAGAAGTCAGTGCCCCCATCTATATCATGGACCTAAGACCCAGGGGGCTTCAAAGAGTACCTGGTGTCTTCACTTCGGCAATGCTGTATTATGCATTTTTTTACGGCAGGTTAGGCTCACTTTAAAAAACGAACAAAAGAGGGAGCACCGACCTAGTGCATTATCCCACGATATTTAATAAGAAATAATCGTCATAAATTATACTCACAAACTTATGAATAAAAATCGCTCATCAAGCTACTCATCTGTAGCCCTGTAGTCCCCATGTACAGCACACTCCAGAGTACAGGTGGACCTCACCGGTATCCTTACTGGCTGACACGTTTTGGGCAACACCTTCTGGCAACACCTTCTTCCTCAGAGCCAAAACTTTAAGGCTCACTTTAACATAGCTGTGACTGCAGACAAACGTTGGGACCCATTCACACCAGAAACTGCACAGCTACTGGTCATTTTTTCTTCATGCATATTTTCATGCTTTTTATGCGCTTTTACATGCATTGATGCATGCTTTTTCTATCTAAATTTGTCCCATGAGGTCACTTCCTCCTCCTTTCTTCCTTTTGGACTTTTTATGTGCACTTCGATGCATTGCTGTGCATTTGTGTGCGTTTGTTTAAATGCGTTTGCGGTGCGGAAAAAGTGCAGCATGCTGCACTTTTACTGCACTGTAATGGTGTAAACCATGCCCATTGGATAACCTGGATTTTGGACTGTTTATGCAGTTGGAATGCAGTCAAAAATATATCCCACTGCATCTGGTGTGACTGGGCCCTAAATGAACATTCTTGGATGGTAACTATTACTGTATACACAGGTAATGTCAACATTTTTTAGCCTAACAGAGCAAAACAAAATAAATATTCTCCAGTAGGCTATTCGTTAATATTCTTATCCAAGCATTTACAACTTTAAATGCGGCTGGCTCCTGCTCTCTCAATGCAACTTTTAGTCTTTACATAGTAAGTGGACAGTGCAGTCTGGAGTCAGCCTGTTAGCTTAGGGAAGGGGAATGCCTTGCCATTCTAGGCTATGGGGCTTTGTATCTGCACACAGTGTGGGGAGACTCCAAGCTAGTCCCTGCATGCCAGGGTGACGACATAGGACACTGCAAGAGAAGGGAGCCCCCTTGAAACAGAAAACTTGGCACAACCTAAACTGGAACATAGGCAAGCATTCAAGTAAAATTATAAAAAAAAATTATTAGAAAGGGAGAACCCCCACTTTGCCAACATCCAATGCATATATAGAAGGATTGAAGAGTAAAAACTCTGTCAAAGAAAAGACAGGCTTTGTGGGCATATCATGAGGCGGTAGTTATACATTTTTTAATCTTTATTACAAAAATTATTAAAACATATAACAGACAACACCCTATTACTTGACAAGGTCAACAGATACCCAATAAAAAACAGACATGGAGGTATGGATCCTTTCACTAAGTATATGAAAAGGTCCAGAATAGATGCTAATAAGCAGTATATGTATATATTAGAGGGTTAGGTCCATAACTTCCTCCATGCTTGCTTGTCAACGCGTTTCACAATTCAATAGCTTCCTCAGGACATACTGGGTTGGTGCTGATATGAAATAAAAAATTGTTCAAAAATAAGTAATTTACAATGTATAGACATTTTGTATATGCACAAAAGTATTAATCAATTATATATATTTATCTTGCAAAAATGTATGTACCTAAACGAACAAGACAAACAAACACCACATATATGCTTGCCTGATGGGCCTTGAGACCAGGTATAGGATGACACCACACAGGACAAAAAAATAGCCAATTCTTCAAGGGTCAACTTCCATTCAACTATTCACATGGGTATTATTTTTTTAAATTAAAATAACAAACCTGTTATACTTGCCTGCTTTGTGCAGTGGTATTGCACAGAGCGGTCTCGATCCTCCACTTCTCGGGTGCCCTGGCAGCAATCCTGGTTCTTTTTCTTCTTCGTGTGTCCCCATTGCAAGCCGTTTGCTATGGAGGCACACAGTGTTCATTTGCTCCTGATCTGTGTGTCTATGGAGCCATGCCCCATTGACTTTTATACAGCGGGAGTTGACCCCGCCCAACTTCCTTATCACTGCATTTGATTGACAGCAGCAGGAGCCAATGGATGTGTGAAGAGGAAGACAGGGGGGGGGGGGAGAGATGCAGTCCTGCACAGGGCTGGATCTATTCTCCCTTCTCTAATCCCTTCACACAGGGAAGGGAGAGGCACAGAAGGAGAAAATGTTTTTTTAGAGAATGCATTAAGGTAAAAAAAAACGTTTTTAGCTTTAGTATCACTTTAAAAGATAAAGAAGCTGCATACTCAGTAAGGCTGGGTTCACACGGAGCGGACCTGCTAGATGGACTCCGCTAGCTCAGGATCCCTCCATTGATCCCCGGTGAGCAGGCTAATGACAGATCTGTCTGCTCACTGTACAGGGACGGACATCCTGTCTGTTTTCATCTGATCCGCTAGTCGGGTGGCAAGATCTTGTCAGATTGGATGGCAGGCGGGTGTCAGCGGACACCCCTCTGCGGACACCTCTCCGCTGACATCCGCCTGCCCATAGAAGTCAATGGGTGGCCCGCTCGGATCTGCCTGAAAAACAACGGACAGGCGGATCCGAGCGGGCAGATCATGTAAAAGGGGCCTTAGTGATTAAGTCCGTTGCTGAAAGTGCTTAAAAACTGAAGGTTTAATGCAACTTCAAGTTCTAGTCCTGCTTGCATTTTACAGTTTCTTAGTGTTTTCCATGTTTACAGCATTAGAATCCATATTCCATATTCCATATGTTTTTTTATTTCCAGGGTTGCCAGAGTGGACTTTCTTCATTACAGAGTGAAGACTCCAAAAAAGAGAACCATGGGTCTGTGGACCAGGAAAGGAAGTTGAAGCAGTATTTGCAGGATGAAAGGATTGCACTCTTTTTACAGAATGAAGAGTTCATGAGAGAGCTTCAGAGAAACAGAGAATTTCTGCTAGCACTTGAAAGAGGTAAATTAAATTGAAAAAAATCATTGTACAAATCTTGTCAAATCAAGCAAATTGGCTTTGTATCCTCAAGAACAAGTCCGGTAGAACTACTGCTAGATATACGTGTGAAAAGGATTTGCTTTTGCCTTTAAAGGGGTAGTAAACTCTCATTTGGTATTTAAAAAAAACTTGTTATACTTGCCTCTGTGCAAGGGTTTTGCATGGAGTGGCCCCGATCCTTCTCTTCTGGGGTACCCCATCGGTGCTCCTGGCTCCTCCCCGCATCGAGTGCCCCCTCGGAGACCCGCTTTCCAAGGGGACACCTGTGCGGCTGCGCTCCCGAGTCCTGCTGCTGTGTCCATTGACACAGACAGCAGGACTCATTCCCAGCTACCCTATCACTGGATTTGATTGACAGCAGTGGGAGCCAATGGCTGCGCTGCTATCAATATATCCAATGAGGACCCGAGACCGTGGCTGGAGATGCTGTGCTTGTCCCCGTCGGTGAAACTATCGGTTCAGGTAAGTAAAAAGGGGGGGGGTGAAAAACTTTGAGGGTTTACAACCCCTTTTAAAAATATTTTTATGTTTCTAGTATATTTAGCACCAATTCACACTGGAACCTGTGCGTCCCTTGTGTTATGGTTTTGACGGCCCATTCATTTGAAAAAGAAAGCACTACATTTGCAAATTGCTCTGCGCCAAACAGCATGGTACTGTGGCTTGGTGTGTGCAAACGCGCTGCATTTAAACAATGCCTTTGGGGTGTAAGCAACAATTAATGCAAAAGAAAAAAATGCAGCGTTACCAATATGTCGTTAAAAATGAACTAAAAAAATATAATTACATTTTAAATGGTGACCAATAGTAGCGACACACTCTCCGTACGGGTGTCCCAGTAATCTATTATTGATGTGCAAATAACCAACGTTTTAAAATAACCAACAAATATACTAAAAACATAGCTTAGCAGTGGTGATGTCACCCTCTTACATAAAATACATAATGTATATTAGACCATGGTCTCTAAAAAAACAGTCCAGAAATGAACTCCAATGTGCTTTCCCTCAGTAACTCTCTTGCTACTTCTATATATACATACACACAATTCAATTCCATAAAGTGCAGTTCTCCTTTAAATTTGCTTGCAATTCTGTGCAGTGACCTAACTTATTTTATATTAAAACACCACATGAATCCTCCACCGATATTCTTAGCAGCTCACCTCCATTTATGGCTCCAGATGGTAATCTCACCACTGACCTCCCCTGGATATAGAAAGGGTGCTGGCTCTGCATGCAATGATCATGTAGTAAAGAAAATCCGGATGGCCGCACTCCTATGCAATCACCTTTTATTGGTATAGACAGTCTATACAGCACAAGACACATAAGGGACAGCTGTAGCTAATGCGTTTCACGCCCTCACTGACACCTATGACTAAGCACCAGTAAGGGTGTTAAACGCGTTAGCTACAGCTGTCCCTTATGCTTCTTGTGCTGTATGGACTGTCTTTTATACCAATAAAGGTGATTGCATTGGAGTGCGGCTATCTGGATTTTCTTTACTACATGTCTATATGTGGACCTACAGTATATGATATTAGTTTAAAAGTGTTTTTGCACTTTAAGTTTGGACCAACATTAAGTAATAGCTGCAGATTCTTGTAAAAAGCTCTTTTTGATGATGACCAAACCGACCAGCCCTCTTCAAAGATCCACTCCTCAAAACGTGGGATATAAAATGCTCAAAGTGACAAGGATGGAACCATCATTGTGCAAATTGTATAAAAGCTTCAAATGTATTTAAAAAAACTATTAAAATTCACTCACCTTTGCATGTGCACTGAATCTAGTGCACATAATATACATGTAACGGTAGGACACTAGCCCCTTGAGGGGTGCATAAAACATCAGCTTCACCTCTCCGATAATGACATCTGGTGACGTGATGATGTCATTGGCTCTGCTCCGACGTGTTTCGTCAGCACCACGTGACTTTATCAAGGGTCAACAATTAATGGCATCCGTGCGTGTCTCGTAAGGGCAGTGCTTTCACATGTGGTGCGGAAAACATGCACAGAACATGCTTTTCCTGTGTCTTGTTCTAGTGTGAATGAGCCCTTAAGGGCTCTGTTTGGCTTATTGGACAATATGCCTTTATAGGTGCAATGCCATACCATAGATTTTTTTTTTTTTACTATTTCTTTCTTTCCCTTGCCTCTTCTTTTTTTATTAATTTTTTTATTTACCAGTTTCCGTTTTTATTTTTAATATTGCATTTTGGTTTTTAATATGTTGAATTGATTTCATGTTTACACATGTTGTTTTTTTTTATAATGGCTGTCATTCATTCTTTTATACCTTTTTTTGGTTTTGTTCCCTTTTCTTTTTATTTATTTTTTCCCTGCCCCTAAAACATCAGTTAGCACTGCACTATTTTTTTTCTTTCACGGGTCAGGATGATGTGGTTCATACTTGAATGCACTTAATATGAAAACCAGACTTTGCTTTGGACACACTGCAGTTTTTGTTCTTTTGGACATTTAATTTTGTATAAATTTTGTACAAATTAGAATGTCCAAAAACTGAAGGGTGTCGAAAGCATTGCGGTGGGTCAGCATTTTGAGGGTTAAAACTGATGGGAAGTTGGAGACCCATTTCCTACTCGCCTCCTGCAAACGCTCTATGAAAGACGATCCACCACAGAATGCATTTGAGAGGGGTGGCAATAATAGCCACATGTGTGATTGAGGCCTGTGTAACTAAATTGTGGGTCGCTTTCCTACCTCTTGACTTGGCCCTACACTGAGTATAGTGAATGACACGAGTCTCCACATACATGTAGTTTCAACGTCTGTAGTTTTTAAAATCTGTTTAGTATTAGGTGATGTGTTTATAGTACTCATCAGATAACCTTGAAGTAACATTGAACTTTTTCTCTTTAACCACTTGCCGACCGCGCCATGGACGAAAGACGTCCACAGCGCGGTCGAGTTATCCTGAGTTCACGTCCCTGGGACGTCCTCGTGCACTCGCGCTTCCCGCGCGCGCTCGCGGAAGTGTTCGTGCTCGCCGAGTTCACGGGTCCCAGCGCAACAAGGATCGCGGTGAAGAGCCAATGATAGCGGCTCTTTACCAACTGATCGCTCCCTCCAATGAGGGAGCGATCAGAATGTAAACAAACTGGGGTCACACAGAGGTCCAGCTCTCTTCTCTCCTCACACTGATACAGCGTGTGAGGAGAGAAGAGAGATAATTTAACAGTGAGTGTTTGTCTCATATTGTGCAGTGAACTACAGTGCTCAGCAGTGCCCTTCAGTGCCACACAAGTGCCAATCTGTGCCCCACACTACCCATCAACGCCCCTACAGTACCCATCTGTGTAAGCAGTGCCACAAAAATACTCATCAGTGCCACTACAGTACCCATCAGTGCCACTAGTGTCCATCAGTGCCACCACAAGGCTGATCAGTGCCACTACAAGGCTGATCAGTGCCACTACAAAGCTCATCAGTGCCACTACAAGGCTCATCAGTGCCACCAGTGCTCATCAGTGCCACCTCTGCCACTTCAGTGCCCATCGGTGCCGCCAGTGCTCCACCAGTGCCACTACAGTACCCCATCGGTGCCATCAGTACCACATCAGCGCCACTATAGTGCTCATCTGCACCACTACAGCGCTCATCAGTGCCACAGTAGTGCCCATAAGTGAGTGCTCATCAGTGGATACTTATCAGCACCGCCTTATCAGTGTATATTAGTGTGGTGCATCAGTTCCCATCAGTGCACCGTCATCAGTTCCCATCAGTGCACCGTCATCAGTTCCCATCAGTGCACCGTCATCAGTTCCCATCAGTGCACCGTCATCAGTTCCCAGCAGTGCACCGTCATCAGTACCCAGCAGTGCACCGTCATCAGTACCCAGCAGTGCACCCTCATCAGTACCCAGCAGTGCACCCTCATCAGTACCCAGCAGTGCACCCTCATCAGTTACCAGCAGTGCACCCTCATCAGTTACCAGCAGTGCACCCTCATCAGTTACCAGCAGTGCACCCTCATCAGTTACCAGCAGTGCACCCTCATCAGTTACCAGCAGTGCACCCTCATCAGTTACCAGCAGTGCACCCTCATCAGTTACCAGCAGTGCACCCTCATCAGTTACCAGCAGTGCACCCTCATCAGTTACCAGCAGTGCACCCTCATCAGTTACCAGCAGTGCACCCTCATCAGTTACCAGCAGTGCACCCTCATCAGTTACCAGCAGTGCACCCTCATCAGTTACCAGCAGTGCACCCTCATCAGTTACCAGCAGTGCACCCTCATCAGTTACCAGCAGTGCACCCTCATCAGTTACCAGCAGTGCACCCTCATCAGTTACCAGCAGTGCACCCTCATCAGTTACCAGCAGTGCACCCTCATCAGTTACCAGCAGTGCACCCTCATCAGTTACCAGCAGTGCACCCTCATCAGTTACCAGCAGTGCACCCTCATCAGTTACCAGCAGTGCACCCTCATCAGTTACCAGCAGTGCACCCTCCTCAGAACCCAGCAGTGCAGCCTCATTAGACCAGCCTCATCAGCACCCATCAGTGCAGCCATATCTGTTCCAGTTTTCCTACCACAGTTTGTCACCACAGCCCACAGTCACCAGTATGGCGAAAAAAATATTTTTCCGCTGAGGAGGCATACCAACAGCTTTGCTTGACTGACGAGAGCAGCGGGGAGCTCTATGAGTCTGATTCTGGTTCAGAATATGAACCTGTTATAAGCAGTGGGTCTTCTACAGATTCAGAGGAAGTGGAAAGTGTGCCCAGGAAACAAAGGCATTCTGACATGCCACAGCGCTACTTGTGGTAGCCTGCTGCTCCATCAACCAGCAGCTCAGTGCCATCCACCAGTAGCACAGTGCCATCCACAAGAAATGAAGTACCACTACAGCAAAGGCCAAGAACTAGCGGGGTGTCATCTC
Source organism: Rana muscosa (assembly GCA_029206835.1). NCBI lineage: Eukaryota > Metazoa > Chordata > Amphibia > Anura > Ranidae > Rana > Rana muscosa. Next base: position 321,272,446 of record CM055117.1, on the reverse strand, counting down.
AGCCCCAAAGGGTTAGGACCCATGCCAGCCTTCCCTATGCCCTTGAAAACCCTCTGTGGCTTCCCCCCAATTCAGGAGCAGCAAACATCCCCCCTTTCACCGCCCAGCCAGGTGTTCAGGTGAACACAGAGCATTTTGCCCCTATTGATTTTTTTAATTACATTTTTACCCAAGACCTATTATCCTCCATCGTGACCCAGTGCAACCTCTTTGCACAACAATTCATGATAAACAACCCTGGTTCAAGTTATGCCCGTCCCTATGTTTGGAGAGCATTGACAGTGGAGGAATTTAAATTATTTTTAGGCCTAACGTTCAACATGGGGCTCTCAAAAAAAAAATGAAGTATACTCCTATTGGTCCACCAAACCCATCCAGCACATGCCAGTCTTTTCATCCATTATGTCAAGATCCAGATACCTCATGATAATGCGCTTTCTCCATTACAATGACAACACCCAGTGCCCTCCCCGAAATGACCCATCACATGACAAAGTATTTAAAATTCGGCCACTTCTAAATTTTTTCTCTGAGAAATTCCCCCAGTTATATATCCCTGACCAAAATATATATCTATGGATGAGTCATTGGTTCACTTCACAGGCAGGCTTGGCATCAAGCAGTTTATTCCAAGCAAAAGGACCCGATATGGGGTTAAGATCTATAAGCTATGTGACCGAGCCACGGGCTACATTTACGCCTTCCTGGTGTATGAAGGGAAGGACTCCCAACTGCATCCCCCTGAATGTCCAGAGTACATCGGTGCCAGCGGAAAGGTTGTTTGGGAGCTTATATATATTCACTCCTTGAAAAGGGTTACCACCTTTATGTGGATAATTACTATACCAGCATCCCCCTCTTCCGCAACCTTTACCGGAAGGGCACTCCAGCGTGTGGTACAGTGCGAGCCAACAGGAAGGGTTTCCCGAAAAGGGGAGACGGCGTCTTTGCGGAATGAAGAGCTATTGGCTATCAGGTGGAGGGACAGAAGAAACGTCCACATGCTCTCAACGATACATAACGACACCTACGTGGAAATCCCCAAAAGAAACGGCCCTATCCAAAAACCAGCATGTGTTCATGATTATAATTTGTTCATGGGGGAGTCGATTTTAATGATCAGATGATTGAACCCTATCTTCCCACAAGAAAAACCCGCTATTGATATGAAAAGGTCTCCATATATCTTTTCAGTATGGCCCTTTACAATACTTATGTAATTTACCGTAAATCTACAAGGACCCCCTTATCTTATTTTTAGTACCAAGAAGAAATTATCTCCGCCCTTTTGTACCCTGAAGACCCACCAGAAAGCATTCGCTCGCATTCAGTGAGCAGACTCCATGAACGCCACTTTCCTGATAAACTCCCCCCCCTGAAACATGTCAAACGTCAGAAGAGATGCCGGGTGTGCTCCAAAGAAGGAACTAGAATAGACACTGTGTATTATTGTCCTGATTGTCCTTCCCAACCGGGCCTTTGTTTTGGTCGATGTTTCCGTCGTTACCATACTTTTCTACATTATTAGGAAAGTATGGTAAACGTAATTGTCATTTACCGCCACACCCCTTATGCCACTGTACATACCGCTGCCTTCTCCGGAACAGACCCTGACCTGCTAAACGACCACGCCTCTGCCTAACGCTAAACTGTACCTACCTCTGCCTGCCCTGGAACTGACCCTGGCCTGTTATACGACCACGCTTCTGCCTAACCCTAAACTGTACCTACCTCTGCCTGCTCTGGAACTGACCCTGGACTGTTTGACCACATTTTTTGCCTGCCTCTTGGATTGATCTTTTACCCTGCTATGCTAATGGGGACACGGGTCTCACATATGTGAGGGGCTCCAGAATTGTTTTTCTGGATGAAGAAAACAAATTTTTTAGTTTTCTCATTTCTCGGATTAGGGTCTGGAGACTCGGAGGCTTCAAAGAGATTTGGGTGGGAGAAGCCTCTACCCCTGTCCCCATTCTTTCCTGGCCTGCTACTTGGACCATGTTCCTGCTTACTACCAGGACCAATATTTTGGCACTGCTGGCAATGTCTCTACTTGCACTGACCTTGGACTGTATATGGACAGTATCTCTGCCTGTACTGACTATGGACAATATTCCTGCCTGCTGCCTGGACGATTCCATTCACTGACGCTGACCACGTCCCTGCCTGCTGCCTGGATCAGGGCTCTCCTGTGGACAATTGCACTACTAAAACCACAGGTAATCTTTTGTTTACCATTTACTCAGCAGAATGTAGTTCAGGGTGTAATTCTTGGTATGTACATGCTATATGCTAGAAATATGAAGGGCCTTCAAAAATGTGATAGATTGTAAGGAAATTAGATGCGTAATTTATGTCCCTAGAACACCTGATGGTGCTTCCTGGATATTGGGCCTCTATGTGGCCAGGCTGTGTAAAAGTCTCACACATGTGGTATCGCCATACTCAGGAGGAGTAAGAGAATATATTATGGGGTGTCATTTTTGCTATGTACATGCTATGTGTTGGAAATATCTTATAAATGGACAACTTTGTGTAAAAAAAAATGTGTTTTCATTTTTTTTCCACATTTTCCAAAAACTTCTGGAAAAAAATGAACAGTTCAAAAGACTCATAATGCCTCATAGATTATACGTTGGGGTGTTTGCTTTCCAAAATGGGGTCACTTTGTTGGCGTTTCCATTGTCCTGGTGCTCCAGGGCCTTCAAAAGTGTAATAGGTGTTTGAGAGATTAGATGTGTAATTTATGCTCCTAGAACGCCTGAAGTTGCTACTTCAATGTTGGGCCTCTGTATGTGGCCAGGCTGTGTAAAAGTCTTGCATATGTGGTACCGCCATACTCAGGAGGAGTAGGAGAATATATTTTGGGGTGTAATTTTTGCTATGTACATGCTATATGTTGGAAATATCTTATAAATGGACAACTTTGTGTAAAATAAATGCGTCCACATTTTCCAAAAACTTCTGGAAAAAAATGAACAGTTCAAAAGACTCCTAATGCCTCATAGATTATACGTTGGGGTGTTTGCTTTCCAAAATGGGGTCACTTTGTTGGCATTTCCATTGTCCTGGTGCTCCAGGGCCTTCAAAAGTGTAATAGGTGGTTGAGAGATTAGATGTGTAATTTATGCTCCTAGAACGCCTGAAGGGGCTACTTCAATGTTGGGCCTCTGTATGTGGCCAGGCTGTGTAAAAGTCTCACACATGTGGTATCGTAATACTCAGGAGGAGTAGCAGAATATATTTTGGGGTGTCATTTGTGGAATGTACATGCCATGTGAGAGAAATAACCTGTTATAATGACAATTTGGTGTGAAAAAAAAAAATCTTCATTTTGCAAAGAATTGTGAGAAAAAATGACAACCTCAAAAAACTAACTATGCCTCTTACTTAACTACCTTGGAATGTCTACTTTCCAAAAAGGGGTCATTTGGGGGGTATTTGTTCTTTACTGGCTTGTTAGGGTCTCAAGAAATGAGATAGGCTGTCAGTACATCAGGTGTAATCAAATTGATACATTTTCAGTGATTGGCACCATAGCTTGTAGACCCTATAACTTTCACACAGACTAAATAATATCCACTAATTTGGGTTATTTTTACCAAAGATATGTAGCAGTATACATTTTTGCCCAAATTTATGAAGAAAAATTACTTATTTGCAAAATTTTATAATAGAAATTAAGAATAATTCATTTTTTTACAAAATTTTCGGTCTTTTTTCATTTTTAGCCCAAAAAATAAAAAACCCAGAGGCAATAAAATACCACCAAAAGAAAGCTCTATTTGTGTGAAAAAAAGGACGAAAATTTCATATGGGTACAGTGTTGCATGACTGAGTAATTGTCATTCAAAATGCGAGAGCACCGAAAGCTGAAAATTCGTCTGGTTAGGAAGGGGGTTTAAGTGCCCAGTTGTCAAGTGGTTAAAAGCGTGTGTCCCATTTTTAGTTTATGCTATTGCTGCAGTGTAAACTATGCATTAGAAGAAACAATGCTTGGAGGTGCTTTTACACATATTGCATTACATAAAGCTCACGAGGACTAGCTTTTTCAGTGCGGCTTTTCAATGAGTTGTGGTTACTTTTATCAGGAAATGGCCAACTAAATGTTTCCTGTGAAGAATTACTTGAGGGCAGGCCTAATGCACTCTTTCCAATCAATAATTAAATCGTCCCATGTGTAATCCACTAATAACACAACCTGATCTATATTTGTGTGAAATTCTATATAGTATGATCGCAGCATATTCTATTCTCTCTCCGAAAGTCTCAGTTGTTTTGATATTATAACTTTAAAAAGCTTATGACCATTAAAGTGGTTGTAAAGGCAGAATTTATTTTTTTTTTTTTTATCTTGACGCATTCTATACATTAGGAAAAAAAACTGTGTCCAGCAGCCCCCCCTAATACTTACCTGAGCCCATCTCTATCCAGCAATGTTATACAAGAGACTCTGCTGCCCAGGACTCTCCTTTCTCATTGGCTGAGACAGCAGCGGAGTGCCATTGGCTCTCGTTGCTGTCAAGCAAAGTCGGTGAGCCAATGAAGAGGGAAAGGGAGCGGGCCACAGACATGTGTCTAAATCGACACAGGGAGCTGCGGCTCAGCACGGATACCCCCATAGCAAGCTGCTTGCTGTGGGGCACTCAACAGGAGGGAGGGACCAGGAGCGCCAAAGAGGGACCTGAGAAGAGAAGGATCTTGACTGCTCTCTTCAAAACCACTGCACAGAGTACTGTTGTGTGTTTTTTTTTTTTTTTTTTTTGTTTGTTTAAAAAACAAAACAAAAAAAAAAAACAAGACTTTAGTATCACTTTAAATGCATGACCATATTTCTTTAAGAGACTTCATACTTTTAAGTACTAAGAGCCTTTAGGCCTCATGCCCACGGGCGTTTTTTCAGCCGCGTTTTTTACAGCTTAAAAACGCCTGTCCATGTTAGTCTATAGCTTCATGTCCACCTAGGCGTTTTTGAGCTGTAAAGAGCATAGGCGTTTGTAAGCTGTAAAAAAAACCCAGGGCCAGTGCGTTCCTCAGCGTCAGAATTAGGCAGTAAAAAACGCGAGCGTCAAAAAACGCGCAAAAAACGCGCACTAACGCGCGGTCGCGTTTTTAGCTCCGACGTTTTTTTTTTTTTTTTTTTTTAAAAATAAAAAAAAATATTTACAATAACATGGACAGGCGTTTTTAAGCTGCAAAAAACGCAGCTGTAAAAACGCCAGTGGGCATGAGGCCTAAGAGTTCCCACAACTCACATTCTTTTCTATGGGAGATATGCAAAACATTGGTGGCGTTAATATAAAAAGGTTGATTCAATGTCACCATAGGATCACTTACAAAAAGAGTCCAACTCTTAAAGCGGTAGTAACCGGAATCAAAAAAAAGAAAAAAATTGGGCCCGGGGAAGTTTGTCATTATTGTGCTTGTATGCATCGCACATTATGACAGACTTGCCTGGAAATTAAGCCCTCCAGCGATGTGCGGTCAACGCTGAAGGTGCTTCCATCTTCACCCAATCTTCTTTCAGGGTTCGCAGGCTTCGGAGATATTAATGGCAGAACCAGTGATGACGTCACTCCCGCGCATGCGTGTGGGATTTGCTGTTTATGACACGGCTCTGAAGGAATGGCACAGGAATGCCGTTCCTTCAGAGCGCATGTGCTGGTGACATCACCGGCTGCATCTTAAGTAAACATCTCCTAAACGGTGCACATAAAAAGCCGTGAAGCGACAGAGTTTAAAGACACAGGTCGCCACAGGTAAGTACATTCCATTTTTTTTTCAGGGTTTGTCCTGTTTTATAAGTAACCCTGTTGTGACAGAGTCACTTTAAGTGCAGGCAAGAACCAATCAGAATTACAATGTACTGGTCTAACCTCCGCATAGCTAGCTCTGGATTGTTTGTAAATGTTACGGAGTTGGGAAATTAACTTAAAGGAGAAGTCCAGCCATAGCTTGTTTGGCTGTTCTTCTCCTATGGATCACAGGAGTGCAGTTCGTTCTGCACTCCTGTGACCCGTTTTAAGCAGAGAATGGGCTGAAGTCCACTCTCTGCTGACATCACAGGAATCAGTCCAGACACCACATCCATCCAGACGATGGAAGTCTGGATCCACCAGGTGCCTGGACTTACACCTGTCTCATCCTCTCAGTGAGCCGCTGAGAGCGTGAGACAGCCACTTCCTGCCCCTCCACAGCTTAGCACTCCAATGAGCGAGGAGGGAGAGAAGCGGAGAGCTGTAACTGACAGGCTACAGCTCTCTACTCACAGAGCTATGGAAACTGAGCGATTGGCGATGTTCGATTGCTCGGTTTTCAGTGCAGAGGTGCTTGGGGACAGATGCAGCATCAGACCCATGCTGCATCCACCGAGGCAAGTATGAAACTGCCAAAAAAAACATACTTTTAAGAATAAGAACATTTTGTTGAGCAAGGCAATAGGTGTCGGAACTGAGCAGAATCGGAGCGATTCAGAGGTTGTGCACTATTGGCTGCACCACTTGAAAGATACCCACGTTTGATTAATATGTCCAGAAATGCCAAGCAGGTGGGTTAAGATTTGTGGAGCTTGACCTTAGCCTGAAAGCTTTTATATGTAAAAAGCTATAGGTTAAGTAAAATAAATTAAGTACATATCCACATTTTTAAAAAAAAAACAGCATGATTGGTGCCCTTGTATTTACAAAAAGTTTGAAGCAGAAGCCCACTTTTCCAGAAAATGGGATACCCTGTGTAATTTTTAGTGCATTACAGCTCTTGCAAATTTTAAACATTTGCTGTAGCGTTAATTAATGCCATGTGTGCACAAAAGATAAAACAAAGCTTTTTTTTTTTTCCCCCCTTTGCTAGATCGTTTGAAATATGAGTCTAAAAAAACAAAGTCTAGCAGTGTGCCGGCAAGTAGTGATTTCAGCTTTTGCCCTTCACTATCAGGTAAGGACACGAGATAATAAAAAAATCAATATGTTTTCTGCAGCTTTGGTTCTCTGTAATATTTACACAGGGAAAACATTATTCATCAGATGCTACTGTAATTAAGGTTCAGAATGTAATATTTGCACAAAACCAATATACAATCTTGAATCTTGGACCAAATGTTTATGTTGCACAGGGCCAATCAAGTTTTTCATAATACAGTATTTACCTTCTCTTTTGCAACACTATATATACCCGAACGCATGTGCTTTTGTCCCATAAACTCTGTGTTTTTGTGAAAACCATGGCTTTGTCATATCCAAAACACTTGCTATATATCCAGGGCTATTCACGTAATACAGGGCTGTCCAACCTTTTGATCTTGCTGGGCCACATTGGAAGAATAATTGTCTTGGGCCACACATAAAATACATGAACAATAAGGATAGCTGATGAGCAGAAAGTCAGATCACAACTTAAAGCGGAGCTCCGCCGGAAAAAAAAATATTAAAAGCCAGCAGCTACAGCTACAGCAGCTGCTGGCTTTTAATATTTGGACACTTACCTGTCCTGGAGTCCAGCGACGTCCGCAGCAGAGGACGAGCGATCGCTCGTCACTCTGCTGCTCCCTCCGCCATCCTCGCTGAGGGAACCAGGAAGTGAAGCCCTGCGGCTTCATGCCCGGTTCCCTACGGCGCATGCGCGAGTCGCGCTGCGCCGTTCTGATTCGTCGTTCTGGGAGCCGAGTGTCTCCCAGAACACTACGGGAAGTCTGGGGGAAGTGACTTCACTCTCGCAGATTCCCGGAGAGAGGACTCCCGGATGTGGGTGAAAATACCTGTCTTAGACAGGTATCTTCACCCCCCTCCCCCCTGAAAGGTGTCAATTGTGACACCGGAGGGGGGGAGGGTTCCAAATAGCAAAAGTTGGTATTTAGGGTGGAGCTCCACTTTAACGATCAGTGATCCAGATAATGCATCTATCTGTTTATTAAAACTTAATTTCTCTTTCGTTCATGGATGGACACAGCATCTTATTCTTGACATTAGGGTATTGGCCTTCTATCAGGAGAGGACTAGGCAGAAAAGCATGTTAAGTGTTAAACATACATCAAAACTGTACAGTACCGCCCTGGGGGCAGTCCCACTAGGTACAACCCCTCTCCCTGCATCATACAGCTCAGTTTTTTTCTGCCTAGCATAGGAGAAGGACCTGGCTCCCGGTGGGCCCCTGGTCCTGTGGATTCTTTCTCTTTTTTTTTTTTCTACTTTTTGATCCTGAGATCTACTTTTAACTGCTGACTGGGTGACAGGCTGGATCCCAGATCCTTGTAGTCCCCCCAGTTTCGGCCAACCTTTAGCTACTCGCTGGGTCGTCCGCGACATGCCCCATTGCTCCAGGGGTGGCCGGTGAGCTATATGCTCTGGGGCACACATATATATGTTCGTGTCACAGTGTGCCGGGCCGACAGCCATGCCGTAACAGCGCGGACGTTGGATCTGTCAGGAATGCCTTCAGCTAGTCCACGCATAACGGGTAAGTAGCAGTCCCCCTGCTCCGGCAGGGTGGCACGGCTGGGCATTCCCGGGGAGGTCGATTAGGGGGTCCCACCCTCCCTTTCCTCTCTCCATGTCCTTTCCCCCTCTTCCCATGCTCTGTGGGGCTGGGCCTGCTGTACTGACCGGGGGGGGGCTCCGTGTCCTGGCTGGGGGCTGTGCGGGGTGCCCAGGGTCCGTTCTCCGTGGGGGGTGTTGTTTGGTGCCATGGGGGGCCTCCGCACTGAGGCCTAGCGTGTTCTCTTTTTACCTCAGAAGCGCTCGGCGGCCATTTTGGCGGCGCCATTTTCTTGTAGTCCGCGTGCTTTATACAGGGGCGGCTGACGGCATTTTCTTGTAGTCCCGGTTCGGTTTTTGCCTCTAGCGGTGAAAACGTCCCTTCTGAATGGCGCGAACGGCGCAGATCACCTCAGGCACAAGAATACACTGCAGCCATGCCTGTTAGGAGGCATATGGGGAGAGCAGACGGTGGCGCTGGCAGCACCTGGATTAGAGCGGTGAGTCCCCTGGGGTCCCTCACTCTGAGCAGCTAGGGGGGTGGATTTTATTTTTGCTGCCTTGCCTTGGTCCCTATGGGTGTCAGGCAAGTGCGGGTTGCATGGTGTCAGAAGCTGGCATTTTCTTTCCCTGACATCCCTGTGGTGGCAACCGGTGCCCTGTACCTGGGGTGCGTATTGACGCCTTGTTGGTGGTCCAGGAGTCCCTTATTACCAGGGTAGAAGCGGTGTGCGGGCGCAAGGGGGTAATAATGCCCCCTTCCCCCACCATCTTCGGGGTAAAGTTCTGATTCAGACTTGGGCCTTGCTGTGGCAGATGTCCCCTGCTCTGCTCTGTCCTGTCAGAGGATGCAACCCAGGACCTTCGGACTGTGCGGAACGGCGTTCTCGCTTGCTTCCGTGTCCGGGTCAGCGCTAGAAGGCACTTGTTGGAGCACTTATCACCGCGTGCGGGCTCCCCAATAAAATGGAGATTACGGCGTGTGCATCTATTATGGTGTCGGTCCCTTCTGGGTCCTACAAGCTGGCCCGCACCGCTGGGAGTTTTTCCCTACAAGCTTATTGGATAAGTTTATATGCTAAAAATGGGAACGGCCGCAGCGTTTCAAAAAAAATCGCATGGCTGTCCGTTTTCCCTTTGCGGAATGTTTCCTGATATGGGACATCTCCCCCGATGTGGCACCCTGGTATCCAGGGCCCGGACCTTGTTCAGGGTATGGGGGTCAGCATTGCAGCCACTGTTGGCCACGACCCTGGGGTCACTGATACGTTCTTTAATGGACAAGATTTGCTGCACCGTAATTTGGATAGCAAATGGCTTGATAGCGGACCAGGTGGTGCATGGCATTAAGTATGTCTGCAATGCGGCCTTGGATACAGCTTCCTGGCTGTCAAGTACCATCAGTATCTGCGGTGGGGCTACGCCACATGATTTGACTGGGATGCTGGTCTGCGGACCAGACGTCCAGGAAGGCTCTGGCGGATTGCTCTGCCAGGGTTAGAGGTTTTTGGAACCTCGCTGGATGACATTATTAAAAATGTTGTTTGGGGTGAGAGCACTGTGCTCTCACGAACTCAGAAAGGGTAAGGAGCCACTCCATAGGCCAGGGCCCTCCTTTTTCCAGCTCACATGCATTTTTTTCCTTCCGCCAGGCCCGCAGGTAAGCGTTTCCCATGCCGACAGGATGTCCGCTAAGTGACTAAAAAAGGTATCCCTGTTTCTCGCAAGCAAAACATGTTTGTAGTCCCAGATAAGGGAGGGGTCGGTCGAGGCCTGGATCTCAAGACCCTCAACAGCTTTTTGATGGAACAAAGGTTCAGGATGGCAACTTGTCACTTTGTGGTCGCTGCACTACGTCCGGGGAATTTTTTTGCTGCAATCCTTGGACATCAAGGACGCATTTTATTGCAGCACCCATATGCGTCAGGCATCAGAGGTTTCTGCAGTTTGCAGTCTGGGATGAGCACTACTAAATGGTGGATCTATCTTTTTTGGCCTGGTGTCGGCACCGGGATTTTCTTCAGGGTGCTCGCCACGATCCTGGCCTTGCTGAGGCAACGAGGGATCGCAATCATGGGCTATTTGGTCGATCTCCGTCTGAGAGCAGATTCCGCCCCAGAATTCAGGGTGGATGTGGCGATCGCCAGTCTGACTCTTCGGGAGTTTTGGTTGGGTACTGAACCCCCAGAAGTCGTTGTTGGTGCCGACTCCAAGCCTGGAATACCTGGGTTCGATCTGGACTCCTCAAAGGCGAGAGTCTTTTTCTCCCTTCGAGTTGCAGACTCTTCGGGCTGCGGTACAGCAGTGGGCATCACGCTGGTGGTGGTCACTGAGCTTTTACATGCGTGTCCTGTTTTCTTCATGGTAGCCACCTTCAAGGCGGTCCCGTGGGTTTAATTCCACACTCGAGTCTTGCAAATGTAGATCCTGTCGACATGGGACACATCTCCATTGTCCCTGGTTGTCAAATCTGGGTGAGCCGGCTAGTCAGCGATTCCCTGATCCGGTGGCTGAGGTCTCCGGCCTTTCAGTCTGGGAAGTTATTTCCTTTTTGTTGGACGACACAGGGTCGCTGGATGCAGGAAGAACCCCGCCTGCCGATCAGGGTGCTCATTCGCCGTTCGGGCGGTGCCCCTCCACTTGGTCACGGAGGCTGCGGGAACGTCCAGTCAAGATCCAGTTGGGTGACATATGCCACCGCCGTGGCGTTGTCCATCGAGGGGGAACAAATCGCTCGGCTGCTGCATGCTGTCGCTCACGTCCTACGGGAGCAGGGCAAAGATGTGCTGGCTCTATCGCCCACATACAGTCTGGGCGTAGAACTCTAGCAGGCGGACTCCCTGAGTCGGCAGTTGCTGGGCCATGGACGATGGTCTCTACATCCGGAGGTGTTTCGACTCCTCTACCGGAGATGGGGATCACCTGATTGGGATCTCCTGGCTTCTCGACCCAATCGGAAGGTTTTGAGGTTGTGGCCAGGATCGAAGATTACTGGGAGGACGCATCAGACGCGTTTGTGGTCCTGTGTCTCGGCTATGTATGCCTTCCTCCTAAAAAAAACTCTTCCTCATCTGCTCAGAGTAGTGGCTGAGGGGATTCGAGTAGTCTACTTGTCCCAGATTTATTCCGGTGTCCCTGGTATGCCGCTTTAGTGTGACTGGTGGCGGATGTTCCCTGGCGGCTGCCAATGCGATAGGGCCTTTTATCGCAAGGTCATACATTTCATCCTGCTTGCAGTTGCTGGCCTTCACGACATGGCTGTTGACAGTCGGATACTAAGTGACCGTAGCCCGTCGGTTCGCTGCTTCCACCATGCTGAGGGCACGGAAGTCATCTTTTCGGATGAATTGCCATCGCACTTGAAGGGCCTACATCTCTAGGTGTGGAGATGGAGTTGGGTTCACGTACATATTCAACTTCCAGGATCCTGCTGTTTTTGACAGCGTGGAGTGGTTAAAAGACTTGCTTTTCGCTCCATTGAGGGGCGTTTATCAGCCTTGGCTGGTTTCTTCCGCGACCCTTGGCGGCTCATTCACTGGTGGGTACGTTTGTCCAAGGGGTTCCACATGTGACCCCTCCGGTTAAATCACTGCTGCCTTTGTGGGATTTAATCTGGTACCCTGGGTGTTTTCAGAAACCACCTTTTTTAATATACATAGAGAGATTCCTCTGTTGGCACTCTCTTGTTAAGTAGCTTTCGGGTGGATGATGTTGCCTCTACCAGGGGGTTTTTGAGTTGGCGGCCTTGTCTTGCAAGTCTCCCTACTTACTCATCCTAAGGAATAAGGCGGTTCTGCGTCCGCAGCCTTGTCTCTGCCTGAGGTTTGTTTCGGTCTTTTTATCAAAATGTGGACATTGTGCTTAATCCTTGTGTCCTCGGCCATCGTATTCCAAGAGGTTGCTTGCTTTCCTTGGGCTTGGTACAAGCTCTGCAGGTGTATCTGTCTGCTACGACTCCGTTTTCGGAGGTCAGACTCCCTGTTTGTGTCAGTGACTGGCCCATAGAAAGGCCTGGCGGTCTCGTCGGCCACCGTGTCTCGGTGGATCAGACAGATTGTAATTCAGGATATGCCGTTAAAGGGCGGGCGCCTCCCTTTCCTGTCACGCCCATTCGACCAGGGCAATAGGTGCCTCTTGGGTTTTCCAACATTAAGGGTCGGTCTCACAGGTGTGTAAGGCGGCGACCTGGTCGTCCGTTCACACTTTCACGAAGTTTTACTAGGTTGACCAGCATGCGTCTGCGGATGCCTGCTTCGGCCGCAAGGTTTTGCAGGCGGCTGTTTAATGTTGCAACTCCTCCGTTGAGGAGCTCTGTTTGTTTGGGGTGAAGTTGGTTTGATTGTTGTTCCCACCCCTCGTTTTTGACACTGCTTGGGGACGTCCCTAATGTCAAGAATAAAATGCTGTGTCCGTCCATGAACGAAAGAGAAAATAGGATTTTTGTACTCACCGTAAAATCCTTTTCTCTGAGTTCATGGACGGACACAGCACCCACCCCTCCCTTTTATATGTTTGTACTGCTTTTTGACGAACTGAGCTGCATGATGCAGTGAGAGGGGTTGTACCTAGTGGGATCGCCCCCAGGGCGGTACTGTACAGGTTTTGATGTATGTTTAACACTTCACATGCTTTTCTGCCTAGTCCTCTCCTGATAGAAGGCTAATACCCTAATGTCAAGAATAAGATGCTGTGTCCTTCCATGAACTCAGAGAAAAGGATTTTACAGTGAGTACAAAAATCCTATTTTTTTTAAATTATAAAAGTTAAGAGGGTAACCTAAAACTAGTGTGATATTTTACTGTTTCTGGTAAACTAAAGCATTAATATCTGTTTTGATTCTCAATGAATTCTCAAGGTGCTCATCAGATGTTTTGGTTCTAATTTTGCCATACGTTGCTTGATCCTTGAAAATAGTTGCTCTTGAATATATAGGTGCTGCCAAAAACTGATGACATGGATAAGGTGTGATTGGGAAGAGCTCAGTAAAAGACGCTGTCAATTTTCTTTTTTGGGCAGCATGTGTACAGTAAGTGTGCAATTTAACAAATTTCCCCCCCCCAAAAAAACATACATTTTCACAATTTTTCGTTGTGCCGCATTCATAATTCTTGGGCCGCAGGCTGGATGCCCCTGATTTTTGTTCATCCGGTTCAATGTGTATGAGTTTGAGTCCAACAATTCATAAGCCTTGTATATTTTGGTCACTAAGAAGGACCTCTAAGGCTTGGTTTACACCTATGCGAATTGGATGCGGGTTTCCCCTACATCCAATTCGCATAGCAGGAGAATGTGACTGGCTCTCTATGGAGCCGGTTCACATATTTCCGTTGCGGTTGCGGGGTGCACTGCACAGAAATGCCGTGCATCTTTGTCTCCATTTCAGGGCCGAATTCAGGCAAAGATTTGTCTCTAACGGAGTTCCTGTGCGATCCACAGCCGGTTCCAGTGTGAACCGAGCCTTAAGGTTTTTTTTTTCCCAACACAATCTGTTGTTACCACTACCTGCAAAGCAAACTCCACATTTTCACTGCTCTATCAGTAAAGAATCACAATTTAAAGCAGAACTTCAACCAAAAGGGGAAGTTCAGTTCTTTTCTTCTGTATTTATCATATTTGGAATAATTGGAAATATGTTTCTGCACAGTATGGATCAAACAATGCTGCCACCCTAATGTGCTCCCCAATAGCACTTATTGCAATAGGGAATAGTTTAAAAAGGGGGTGCTATATTATCAAATGAACCTTATCCAATTAAAAGCGGTAACCACACAACAGCCTTGCTGCTCCCACCTTGGGACACAGTGTGTTCCCATAGAGGGTGAGGGGGGAGTACCAGGAGGCTAGACCACACGATTGTAGTATCTAAATGCTACACCTCATATTAGTATACTCAGAATACTGGTAAAAATTCAATGATATCACTCTAATTATGCAATGATGTCTCATTAGTGTATCTATGTTCCTGTAAGATGTACGGAGAGGAGGTATAAAAATAACCAATGTGAAGTGTATTGTTCACCTGTACTTCATATTTCCTTGTTTTTTCCTTTTTTAATTTTTTCTGTTCTAAATGAAAATTTTCAATAAAAACATTGAACGTAAAAGCGGTATCCACACTGTGAACTTTGTGCAAAACAAGTGACACTGTATTAACATTTATTAAATGATAAAAAAACACGCACAGTGTGGAAATGTATATCTGTTGTGCTCCTGTATTCAATGTTCCAAATAGTAAAAATCAGTCTACAGTCCCCTGAATGTATTGAAGTGCTCCTTCCATTCTCCTTAGCAATGCTTCACCAATATGTGAATGCAATAAAGTAATTTGTGATCAACCCGATTGTCTGTCTTTAAGAGGTTATGGCTATCTGGTGAGTAAGCATTTCTCACTTTTTTTTTTTTTTTTCTCTCTTGACCTTCCTAAAAAGCGTGTACCCCTAGATATTGACAGTCCAGTCATGTGACCTGTTTAACCAGGTTTCCAGTACTCCCACAAGGTCACAATTCTCCTTGAATAAAATAAGTTCTAGCTCTTCTATTTTGTTTTGCTAGCATTCTTGCATTTGTGAACATAACTTTTAATTTTGCATTAGTGTTTAATATTTTATTGTTGCTCATTCTGGAATTACGATTTGATCCTGTAATGGACTAAGATAATGCAGTTTCCCTGCGGTCTAGTTTTAAGACCCGCTACAACCTTGGTTCCACTCCCCTCTATATCCAGTGCTCACTTTAACCCTTGCTCTCTGTGCAGTATATTCTTATTTTAACCCCACCCCAGATCCTAGTTTTAAAAGCTTCTCCAACATTGTAGCCATTTCTCCCCCACTGCGCTGCCCCCTCACCATTTAGATACAGTTTAACCACAATAGAACAAGAAGACAACCAGATTTCTTTGGGGACAATAGGCTCTGCCCCTTCAGCATGAGAAAAAATAATTCCTCCCATGAAGCCTGCGTGCAGCATCCACCAGCAATTGCAAATGATGTAATCTTACCTCTGCTGCTGATTGGGAGCTATTCCCAGGGCTTTATTGTTGATGGCTAAGCTACTTGTGTTTGAACTATTTTGAGTCTTTGAGGATTACAGTCACAAAAAGAGCATGCTATATAATAAGGTTTATCTCCTTAGTTTCCATTTTTGTAGCTTCTAATTGATTTCAGTGGTTTTAAATCATAATTTTATAGGGAGGATCTAGTAAAAAGAGATTATGTAGTCTACAAAGGGTTATACAGTGTTGCCAACAAGTTACAGGACAGTTTACCTTTTCCAGAATTCTCCCCTTTGGGTGCACTTCAGTAAAGTATGCTGGCTTATGGAAAAGCTAGTAAAATGATTTTAGTATTTTGACTAGGGCTCCTTACCTGTCTTTTTCTGTTTTCAATAGTTTTTATTCAGTTTTAACAAGTAGTTCACATGCAAAAGTTTCCACACACACAGGGACTAGCATTGACAGTTGTAACAGAAGTTAGCTCACAGGTAGGAAGGAAGGAAGGCAAAAATAAGGCAGTATAAATAAGCAAGAACAAGAGCTAACGCAATAGCAGTAAATAGGCTTGCTCATGAAGCCATAAGGTCCACGGGGTCTTGGAGTGGTTCCCCACAACAACGGAGCATCTCCTGGACCCATCAATATCCATATGGTGGTGTAAAATGCAGCTTATACAGATCTACAAAGGGAAAAAAAAGAGCAGAAACCAGAAGTAAGTTAGGCAGAAAGGTTAAGCTAAAGAAAACGAGCTTGCGCACCTACCGAGAGGGGAGCCAGAAAAAGGATGAGAGCGAGGGGTGGGGGGCTGAAGGTTAGAGGTAGAAGGGGAGAAGGTAAGGGCTCGGGAGCATCGGAACCGTCCACCACAGAAGGCTGGGGGAAGGGTAGGAAAGGCATATGACAGCCATGGTTCACAGATTTTAAGGGACTTGGCATGAGAGTTCTTATGGATGGTTATTATCTGTTTGTTAAGCATCAATGCGGTCATGCGATCTCTTACCCCATGGAAGAGGACAGATGTTTTTTTCCAGGCTTGGGCAGTTGTTCTTTTGACTGACAAAAATCGATAAGAAGCAGGCTTCCGCTAATAAGCTAACATGCCCAGGATAGGACAATGTATTAAGGCAAACTTGGCTTCTTTTGTATGGGCAGATGAAACAACATGATTAGAAGGCCCAATATACGGGACCAAAAGCCAAGTAATCTAGGGCACGAATGGGCGGAGATTATGGGGGAGCCAAAGGGGGGTTGGCACGATGATGGTGGCACAGCTAGATAGTTCCAAGATTACCCACATAGGAATATCTACTGAAGCATGAAGCCGTGATAATTGGGCGATTTGGGCGGCCATGTAGTATTTGCCGATATTGGGAACCCCCAAAGCTCCCTGTAGACTGTATCAAAAGGGTCACCATGGAGATCCTGGGGTGTTTATTATCCCAGATAAATAAGATTCTGTTTTGGCGCAAACTGAGCAAATGCACCGGAACCCACATCGGGAAAGTGCGGAAATATAACATTTTAGCCAAGATCCAACCGTCACACCCCACTTCAAATGCTTCAGGAGAAATTTACTATATTACATTTGTAAACTATTAAGCATATCCATGTTGTCCTAGTTGGCATCTGATTTGCCCAGACCCCATTACCCCTCCTCTCCTTCCCCTCCTTATTTCCACTTTGTCTCCCAGAACCCCCCCCCCCCCATTTATTACTCTGTTGACTCTCTCTTGATAAATTTGGGATTTTCGTTTTTTTTTTTTTTTTTAATACTGCGTCCATACTTTTTTACGGTACGCTATACACAGTTATGCGCATAGACCTACACCTTTTAACTTTTGTGGGCAAAACAAGAGCACTATTTGATCTACCTATGGCCGGAAACCGTACCATCTCAAAATACAAATCTTTTCTTGTGTTCTCACAAAATTGTTGAATCCTATCTGTACTTGGACAATTATTTGGTAAATGCCTCAGTCTGAACTGTAAGTAATAAAGTAATAATTTGTTTTAATTGCACTCTGTACCTCTCACTTTGTGTGTTCAGGGGCTGAGAACTTTAAAGAATTTACAAAAATTATCAAGCACATCCAAACCCAAGAAAAAAACAAAGCAATTTATTGTATTTTTATCAGTGCTTAGATATGTTGGCTGCTCACCCATTGTACTGTATCTATAGAGGAGCAGTTTTGTCACCTTAGGATGGTACTAGAGAGACCTCCCTCTCTCCTCATCTTCAGAAAAATGGGGGGAGAGGTTCTGTAGTGCAAAGAGATAACTAGGAACAATGTTTACCAAAAAAAGTCGGCAGCGGGAGCAAGCACAGTAGGTTAGAAGCTCACAGGTTTTCTTATGAGATCAACTGATATTCTTTAGCACAGTGGTGTCAAACTCCATTTCATCGTGGGGCGCATTAACAGTATGGTTGCCCTCAAAGGGCCAGTTGTATCTGTAAGACAATGCATCTATTTTTTTTTAGGGGTATGCTATGTACAGAGTGCAATGGTGCGCTATGTACAGAGTTCAGTGGTGCGCTGTGTAGAGAGTGCAGGGTTTAGGAGTGCGCTGTGTACAGAGTGCAGGGTTTAGGAGTGTGCTACGCATAGTGTGCAACACAGAAAGGCTTCTGTGTTTACAAGTGACAGTGGGGAGAAGGAGCGGAGGATGAGAGCCTGAGGTAGTGGAATCGTTTCGTCACAATCCAGCTGCAAAACTGGGTGAGAAGGCCCCATGACAAGGCCTGTAAAAATAAAACAACATAAAAAAAATTAAATTCAAAGCCCGGATCAACCGCTTGGATAAATAACAGACAGCTAAATGTACTTTACACTGTGTCATAGCTGTTTCAACCTATCGCCATACAATACATAGTTCGTATCTGGTGCAGTCCACGTTACCAAAACAGGCATAAAGAAGGAAGACACTGCATCTACCAAGGAAGTCACATAAGTGGAACACTACAGTTAAATAAAACCACCAACTACTAGTTAAAAAATAAAGGCTTCTGTGTTTACAAGTAACAGCGGGGAGCAGGAGCGGAGGGTAAGAGCCTGAGGTAGTGGAATAGAGTTTTGCCACGATCCAGCTGCAAAACTGGGTCAGAAGGCCACATAAAAAGGCCTGGTGGGCCAGATTCGGCTTGTGGGCCTTGTGTTTGACATATGTGCTTTAACAGTTAACAAATGTAATAAAAAATCTTCCAGTTATATAGTTAACAGACCAAAGGGCACATAAGAGAAGTTAATTGTTGCGGTTTACATACACTGAAATTGTTAATCTTTTTTTTTCTCAGTTTTAAGAACACATAGCATTTTTATTTTCTTTGTAGCCATTACTTGGTACCCTAACTCAAGGAATGTTTGCCATTTCACTGTCCAGTTATTAAAATTTCATGTTAATTGTTACCTTTTCCGTTCTTTTGTAGCGGAGGAATTCCAGGCTGTGTCTGGTTGCTGTGATTCTAATAATGTTATATCTGAAGATGCCTTATTTAGGGATAAATTAAAACACATGGGTAAATGTAAGTATCATTATAATTAAAATTGTAATTCTACTTATTCTAGTGTGATTACAGATCAGCAGGTTGGGGCAGTCTGACCAATCTTGCTTTCACCAGCTACAGGCTCCACATATTTTTTGATTACCAAGGTGTTCCCATGACAAATATGTATGCACGAGAGTAAATTTGAGATAAACATGAAGTATATGGGGGAAGACAAAGACTGAAAGTAAAGTGCTTTTTGAAAGAAAAAAATAACAAATTTCTAGGGATACATTTTTTTTCCTGAAAGGCAAAGTTGCCACAAATATTCACTGCTACCTACAATGTTGATAGAACTGGCTATAAAACAAGTAGAATTTAGTTACAGTAATTTTAAGAATGTTTGTTCAATTTTCTAATTGTTTGTGTCGTCAAAACGACATTCTTGTTTGACTACCGTGAAGAAGAAAATTCTATGAATTTCTAACGGTGTATGTGGTTTTCATTCAAGAAAACACATTCATACCAAAATCGATTTGTTTAAAGCAAACAGAATTTTGAATTGCTTTCGAATGACACCTGTCCAGTCATCGAATGTGTGACGAACACGGGTATCAGATCCCCGCCCTCCGCGCTAACTCGCGACGAAGGACCGGCCAACCTCACATCGCGCTGTCACTTGCATAACAATGCCACTCTCAGCTGCGTCCAGCACGAAGATTTTCCAGCTTGCGGGACCACAATCTAAGTGCCAGCAGCCTGAGAGCGATTGTTACTGGGCTAATGACACAATTAACCCTTTAACTGCCACCACCGACGTTTGATAAGGGATCGTCAGTACTCCCATTAATTAGCAATACCAATTATGATTTTAGAATAAGCGTTTGCAACACCCACTGTCACCACAGACAGGTCTGCTCAGAGGCTGTACTCTACAACAGTAGCGCTCTTCTCGAGGCAGGTTCGTTTAAAGCTTGCATTACGAGTTTTAGAGACAAGATTAACCATTTTCAACATAAGGGTTTATTATGAAAAGGGCAAAGTTGGTGCAATAAAATGTTTACAGAAAAATATGTTTCAAGAGCTGACAATATATACAGCCACAAAGTAATAAGGTAGAATTGAAGAAGAAGAATACTTGCAATTAATGTCCAAGGATTGATCAGAGTTCGATCGATGAATTCATTTCTCAAACTTGGCAGATGTTCCTGCTTGGATGGCCAAAAGGAGACTCTGCAGATGTTACTGCTTCGATGGTCAAGGAGAACTCCTCATGGACTTGGCATTCCCCTTTTCTGGCAGATCAAAGGGGTGTTGACAGCTTTCCAGGGACCAATCGTCTAGTCATCCTAATTAGGGGTTGGTCACTGGGAGGTATCTCACTCATGCCCGTGTCCCAGGTACACTTTGTGATACATATTTATATCTCTGCATCTCTAAGGTTTACAGACTAACAATATTCATATTATCGTTCAGAGTGATATTACCTTTAGAACAAGTGCAGACACGACTATTCTACCATTTTATTGTTGACCTAGGGGGGATAAAGGTTACCCGGGGCTTTCCATATGATCTATCATATCGATGTCTGGACTTGAAACGTTACAAATTATCTGAGGAAACTAAATATGTCCATAATATGGCGGTGCTATTTGTTATTTGGAAGTTATGAAACATGTTGAATTTTCACACCTATTCCCAGCTTAAAGCTTTATGGGTACTAAGGAATTTACGACCAGGGTCTGCTGATTCTCTGAGGTGAAAAGGGTGACCGCTTTACGACAGGCCAGGAACTGTTCCGCTGTATTTTTTTCAGGCCTAGCTTCCTCTGCTGAGATAACAGCTTGTTTGATGTAATAAGACTTGGAATTCCTAAGGATACGGGAGGGGGGAGCGAGTTGTAATGCAAACTTACACTGTTAGCTAAAAACTGTCATGGATGCCGTATGGTTTACAAACAAAATGGACTCACTAGCTACATTATTCGTGTGTCCAGTGGGTGATATCGTTACAGAATATACTAAGAATTCTCTTACAAGTGTTTGTTAGAATTAAAAAATGTATTTACTAGTGCACAACCAGTTTAGGGAAGCCGTGCTCTGTTCTACTGGGTATTTCAGTTTCCTCCCACACTCCAAAGACATATTCTGGTAGGTTAGTTGGCCCTTGGCTGAATTGGACCTAATATGTGTATGGATGTGAATTGGAGACCTTGGATTGTAAGCTCCTTGAGGGCAGGGAATGATGTGACTGAACTATAATGCGCTGCTTAAATTGTTGGTGCTATATAAGTACCTGTAATAAATAAAAAATACTGTCATACTGAATTTATTTTACTCTTTTAAACATTGAATGGTCCTGACAAGTCTTGCTGAATTCTCAAGGATGAAATTAGTAGGCTGTCCCACTACTATTTTTTCCTATCTTTTGGGATGTCGGCCTAAAATCCCGATCAGCTATTCACTGACTGAAGAGCTGTCAAAATTCTTCTAAATGTTTGAAACACACTGTGTCTACAGTTTAAAGCAGTATTTTTGTACTTGTACCTAAAAGGATTTTAATTGTACTCAGCAGTCTATTTTGTTGCATTATGCAAGTCAAACAGCATGCTTTCTTTGAAAATGGTATGTATTTGAGAATTCTTAGATTTAGTTTACCACACATTTCATGTGTTTGCGTTGCATTAACGTTGACCTGTATAAAGAAATGAAAGCAGATTTAAATGTAGCAAAATATTATACACAGTGTTTAAACACATGGTCTCATTTACATGGAACAGCGGTTTTCTATGCAGGAGCTTGCTGGCAGCTCCTGCATACACTGTATGCTGTACACAAATAACGGTTGAGCAGCGTTTGCATGCTTACAATCTTAGTGTTAATGGTCTCTATTGGCCACCACCACTGCTCAGCTAGATGCTAGGACATAAACGGCTTTTGCTGCTTGCATCTCAACAACAAAGGATGCCAATCTTGCCACCAATGCCAATAAAATACACATAGACAGTTTCCCTTCAGGACTTCTCTGATGGACATAATGGGGAACTGCAACACACTAAAACCATTTTGGTTCTGCCTTCCCATTTAGAATCAGGTCCAATATAAAGGCTGGTGGAAAGAACTGCTTTTGTCGGTGAAGAATTTGCTTGGCTAGGGCCAATCAAATACTGCACAGGCAGTAACACCTTCTCCCACCAGCCTTTAGGCAAACCTGATGGAGAATTGCAACACACAGAAACCATTCTGGCTCTACCTCCAATGTCCTATTAGTTCTGCTCTGACGACTAGGTTGGAATGATGGGGAAACAAGGACATAAAGTGTAATATATACAAGGAGATCTAGCTCCTCCCACATAATACTAAACTAATAAAGATCTCATTCATTCGGCTGACATGTAACTATTGATAGTGTGTAATCAGCACCACTGACTTACACATCATTGACATCTACATATAGGCCCTGAGTAACAGCAGTGGCCAATAGGACCCCTGTGTTATATGAATGTAAATGGTGCACAAACATTTACAGGTACATGCATACAGTATTACATCTGAAAAAATCACTGTGGACTCGGCTGTGTCCTACTTTTTTTTATTTTATTATAAACCGCTGTACATTTTAATAACAAAAAAAAAAAACATGCTGTTCACATCAAATGCAGCTTTTTTTTAATGTCCGTGTGAAGGAGCCCTAAAGGCATGTTCTAAGAAACTGTACACACAGATGCACATGGTTTCATATAGTCTAATTCAAGCATTGTTGCTTCTAAAATGCTTAAGCAACAAATATCAAAAGCCATGCACAAATATGCTTTTGCAACAAACCAGAACTGTTCTTTTTTAGCAAAACTATACACACATCCAATTTGATTTTCAGCCACAAATAGGTAGGTAAATTGCATTGTCACCCAGTCATTGTGGTTTTCTGGGACCAGCACTGTACCAGATTGTTTATTTGTTTCTCTACTTAGCTGGCCATCACCTCTTCTTTTCATATACATTAATCACAGATCTATGGCTGCTGCTTTCTGCAGAGAGGGTCATTAAAGTGAATCCCAATAGCCATAACACCGTGAAAATTGGAAGAGACAGGTTGGTGGGAATGTATTTAAGTCACTGGGGGCATACACATCTAATGCATATACATAGAATAGATCATCACCATTTCCCAACCTCCCTAATGCAAAAAAATCATACTCTTTAATGGCACTGGTCATAGCGTTTGGTGCCAATTATTTGCAGAGGAGAAAGGATCTTCCTTGATCTAACAAAGTTTCAATCAACAAAATCTATTCATCACAAGGTTTGTATTAGAATAACAATTGGTTTGGAATAAAGAAAACTTTCCATGAGAGAAATATGCAAGCTGCTATTGCTGACCTTCTGAAAATGCTAACCTTCTATCTTTCTATAAGTTCTGAGCCACTTACCAGGAACCGTTATGCAAGTCAGGAAAGTTAAAGAAAAGTCACGTGTCCCTATCTGCATACATGTTCTAGGGCAGTGATACAGAGTATTAACCACTTAAGGACCAGGCCTTTTTCTGACACTTGTTTAAATTTATTTATTTTTTGCTAGAAAATTACTTGGAACCCCCAAACATTATATATATTTTTTAGCAGAGACCCTAGAGAATAAAATGGCGGTCGTTGCAATATTTTATGTCGCACTGTATTTGCAAAGCGCTCTTTAGAACGCAATTTTTTGGGGAAAAAATACACCCAAAAAAAGAAACAGTAAAGTTGCCACAGTTTTTTTGTATAATGGGGAAGATGATGTTACGCTGAATAAATAGATGCCTAACATGTCATCCTTCAATATTGCGCATACTCGTGGAATGGCGACAAACTACGGTACCTAAAAATCTCCATAGGCGACGTTTAAAGTTTAGACTTGGAGGAGGCCTAGTGCTAGAATTATTGCACTTGCTCTAAAGATTGTGGCGATACCTCACGTGTGGTTTGAGCACTGTTTACATCTTTATTGCAAGATCTGGGGTCAAAAAAGACCTTAGATTTTACATTTACACTTAAAAGCAAAAAAATGTAATAAAATGTCATTTTACAGTTACCAAAAAAATTGCCATTTTAAGACCGTTAGGCGGAAGTGACGTCAAACGTTGCTTCGGTCCTCCAAGGGCATAGAGTCGAGTTGGGGGGCCATCTTACCCTCACTCGACTTCCTGCCCTTGATCCCCCGTTTCAGGGGATTGGATCGTTTCTGCCTTTACCGATCTCTCCGGTAAGTGGGGGGCACCTCTCCCTCTGCCTTTAAAAGTGATCCTGTGGCAAATCTGCTGCCACTTTTATCGGACGCCAAATCGTCCACAGTTTAAAAAAATAAAATGTATATAGTCAGAATTCGGCACTGGCAGGCTCCATGTTTTGCCCAGATTTCTAAGGCCCCTTTCACACTGAGGAGTTTTTCAGACGGTTTAGCGCTAAAAATAGCGCCTAAATACTGCCTGAAAAACTCCTGCCCTGCAGTCTGTGTGAAAGCCAGAGGGCTTTCACACTGAGGCGATGTGCTGGCAGGACCCCTCCAAAAGTCCTGCTAGCCGCATCTTTGGAGCAGTGTGTATACCGCTCCTTTACCGCTCCTACCCATTGAAATCAATGGGACAGCGCGGCTATACTGCTGTAGCAGTGGTTTGTGGGCGGTCTTAACCCTTTCTCGGCCGCTAGCGGGGGTTAAAACCGCACCGCTACTGGCCGAAATGCACTGCAAATCCGCCCATAGCGTCGGCGGTAAAATTGACAGCGTTTTTACCGCCGACGCTATGAGCACCCCAGTGTGAAAGGGACCTAAAGGAAGCTCATTGTTATGTGCATAGGAGAACAGAACAGAGAGCTTTCTTTTTCGTACATCACGGGACACAGAGCGACTTAGTCATTACTAATGGGTTATATAGATTACCTTCAGGTGTTGGCACTGGCCAATTCCAAACCGGAAGTACCCTCCCCTATATAAGCCCCTCCCATCCGGGAGCACCTCAGTTTTTTGCCAGTGTCTAAGGTGTTGGCCAAAGAGTAACATGTGTTTTCACTGGGCTTGCGTACAGGTTCTTTTGGGCCTTAGTAAGCTGTTCCGGATCCCACCAAAAAAGCTTCATAGCTAAACGGTCGGTACCCGGGCCTTGCAGCAGAAGAGCAAGGTTTTGCCTGTAATGCTTCTCTTAGGAGGGCTGGACCCTGGGATCCAGAGCTCTGGTCATACCCACGACCAAGATGTTGTCTGTGCAGGGTGCTATACAGGTCCAGGGGAGTGGAATCCTTGGGAACCCGGTCCCTGAAGGTTTAATTACAATGCCTGCCGTGATAGGTGAAGTTTGGACTTCTGTGGACCAAACAAAGTCCTGCGGCGGGGATCAGGTAAGTGGGGGCCCCCAGGAACTTGGTTCTATTGGGGGACCCCCAAGCCTAATTTGTCTTTCTGTCTGTTACCTAACGGTATTCCCGCTAAATATCTGTGTTTGCCTGTAACTACTGAAGATGTAAAATTTTAATAGTAGTCAAGAAAAAAAAAAAGGGACCGCGGTACCTGTGTTAAACCACTAGAGGCCGCTGTAGTCCATTTTTCTTGTCATGTGGATCTTTGGTTTTCTCAAGTCAAAAGATCCAGGCAGTTGGTAAGTTTCTCTGTGGGAATCCACTTCCTCTGCCCTGTTGCTGCGCTCATCCACCGCACAGGCCCTCCGGCAAAAAGGGCCCTGGCTCCTAGTCCCTGTTTGATTTCGAAAAGGGCGCCAATGGCGCACGGGCACGCGCGCGGGCGCGTGCACGCGCCTCCTATGAAAAAAAAGGGGCGGGGCGGGTGGATGACGCTCGATGCGCGCCGCGGCGCTTCTGCGCATGTGCAGGCGTCCCAGCATGGTTAAAAGACACAGTACAAGTGTCAGCTGGATGCAAACAGAGCTAGCAACAAACAGTGGCACACAGAGGCGGTTGATGCAGGCATCCCCATAGAAAGGCACTTTTATGGACACCAGCTGGTATATAGCAGCAACTTTGTTAGACTATTACCAGCAAAATTGGTGTATGACGACGGGAATACCTCAGCTTTGTGCTTAAAGGATATGTCGTCCAGACGCTCCGGAAATAGATCTTCCAGGAAGCCAAAGGGGTCTCCATCGGGCTCTGAGGATATTGGGCATGCTTGTACTGCACCAATCTCCCCTGAGAATTCAGAGGTCAGTAGCCGTAGAAACCCCGCAGGAATGCCTGGTGCTGCGGCTGTCCCCAGTCCACCTGCTCCTGTATATATAACAGAGGAGGTTTTATCCTCAACTCTGGGAGGATTGGAAGAGAGATTAACAGCATTGATCGCTGCTTCCCTGTCACAGGAAAAGCGCGTCCGATCTCCGTCTCCTCCTTCAGAGTGCCTGTTAGTGGAGGAACAGCCCCACACAGAGATCGACCTACCTGAAGGGGATCAGGATGAGGTTGATTCAGTTATGGAGGAATCAACAGTGGAAGAACCTTTCTCAGCATCTCAGGCTGAAAGATTATGGGTTCAGTCTCTGACTAATATGGTCCGATCAGCATTTAAAATGCCTCTGGCGGAACCACCATCCACTACGGTTTCCTCGCTGGGGTCGCTAAAAGCTCCCCAGGCTGTCTGTTCCTTCCCAATCCACCCTTTATTAGAAGGGCTTATTTACCAGGATTGGGAGCATCCTGATAAAATATTTGCTCCCCCCAAGAGATTTCCGGTGATCTATCCCATGGAGGATAAGTTCATAAAAAAATGGAGGGTCCCTACAGTGGACGCAGCCATCTCTTCTGTTAACAAATCACTGACATGTCCAGTAGATAATGTTCCAATGTTCAAAGACCCAATAGATAAAAAATTGGAGTCTTTACTAAAATCTGCTTTCTCTACAGCAAGCATGGTGACACAACCTGCGGTAGCAGCGATTGGAGTCTGTCAAGCAGTGAAAGATTAGTTGAAACAAGTCTTAAGGGACTTACCAGATCAGCAGGCTCTTGCCCTAGCTGACCTGCCTAGAGCCTTGTGTTTTGCGGTGGACGCCATAAAGGATACAATCCAACAGGCCTCCCGCTTTACGCTGTCTATAGTACATATGCGTAGGCTTCTGTGGCTCAAAAACTGGTCTGCTGAAGCTCCCTGTAAAAAACTGCTGGTTAGCTTCCCATTTCATGGAGAACGCTTATTTGGAGAAGATCTGGACAAATATATCCAGAAAATTTCTGCCGGTAAAAGTTCACTCTTACCGGTTAAGAACAAGGGTAGAAGTCCTTCTTTTAGGAGGCCTACTTCTCCAGTCCCTGGCACATCGGCTGTGAAACAGTTCCGACGGCCTCCGCGGTCAAATCCAGGGGGCAGAAATCAGGGACAATCACAGGGTAACAAGAAACCCTGGGTCAAGAGAGGTACAAAACCTCCCCCTAAGTCATGAAGGGTTGCCCCCACTCAATCGGGTGAGGGGAAGACTTCAGTTGTTCACAGAGACCTGGCGGGACACCATCAGAGATGGGTGATCTCCGCAGTAAGTCTGGGATACAGGCTGGAGTTAAAAGACATTCCTCCTGCCCATTTTATAAGGTCAAACGTGCCAAGCGATCCCCAGAAGAGTGGATCCCTCCTTCTGGCACTAGAGCAACTATTGCCCCAAGGGTAATCATAAAGGTTCCCTTGGAAGAAAACGGGTTCGGGTTTTACTCGAACCTTGTCACAGTCCCCAAACCAAATGGGGACATGAGGCCCATATTAAATATAAAAGGGCTAAACAAGTTCCTACATATCAGGACTTTTTCGGATGGAGTCGATCCGATCGGTGGCCACCGCCCTACAAGGGCAGGAATGGTTAGCCTCGATCGACATAAGGGATGCTTATTTACATATTCCCATCTGTCCGGCCCACCAGAAATTTCTACGCCTTGCAGTAGAAGGGCGCCATTTTCAGTTCAGAGCCTTACCTTTCGGTCTGGCCACGGCACCACGAGTGTTCACAAAAATTTTTGGCCCTACGATTGGCCAAACTAGGAACACAAGGTGTAACGATAATGGCATATCTAGACGACTTGTTGCTGATAGACCACTCAGTGGAAAAAACTAGAAGTGGTCGTTCACAAGACAATCAAGTATCTGGAATCTCACGGTTGCATTATCAACCGAGACAAGTCAGCCCTAAAACCAGTCAAAAGCCTGGAATACTTGGGGGCTAAGACTGGATTCAAATCGGAGAAAGATTTTCTTACCTCCAGAGAAGGTGTCGTCTTTGAAAGATTTGACCCACTTAGTGGGTACATAAAAGAAAAACCATCCATACGCCTGTGTATAAGGCTGCTGGGAAAAATGGTTCTTCATTCGAAGCGGTACCCTACGGTCAATTCCATTCAAGGAACTTGCAGAGGGCCATACTGTCAGCCTGGAACAAAAAAGTTCAGGCTTTAGACTTACCAATGTCCCTGTCCCCTTCCGTTCGCAAGAGCCTCCATTGGTGGTTGGTACCAGAATCTGAAAAAAGGGAAACCCTTCAGTCCGGTTTCTTGGAAGGTGGTCTCTACAGATGCCAGCCTCATAGGCTGGGGGGGCAGTACTGGAGCAATGGTCTCTCCAGGGCAAGTGGTCAGAAGCAGAGAAGGTCCTGCCCACCAATCTCTTAGAGATACGAGCAGCCCGGTATGCCCTAGTAGCATGGACATCCAAACTCCAAGGGTCACCTGTCAGAATTCAATCAGACAATGCCACAACAGTGGCATATATCAATCACCAGGGTGGCACCAGGAGTCGTGCAGCCCAGAGGGAAGCGAATTGCATCCTGGAATGGGCAGAAAGGTATGTCACAGCCATATCCGCGGTTTTCATCCCAGGAGTGGAAAATTGGAGAGCGGACTTTTTAAGTCGCCAGCAATTATGCCCGGGGAATGGTCTCTTCACCCCGAGGTTTTCCAGGCAATATGCCAGCGGTGGGGAACACCGGATGTAGATCTGCTAGCATCCAGATTCAACGCAAAGGTGGACAGATTTGTGTCTCGCACAAAGGATCCCCTAGCTTGCGGTTCGGATGCCCTAGTGTTCCCTTGGGATCAGTTCAAGCTGATATATGCATTCCCACCGCGATTAATCTGCAGAATCAGGGTAGAAAAGAAACCAGTGATTCTGGTGGCTCCAGCGTGGCCCCGAAGGGCATGGTACGCAGAGATTGTAAAAATGTCAGTGGGAAGTCCTCGGGCCCTCCCACATCGTCCGGACCTGCTTTCGCAAGGACCGATATACTACCCTTCCTTACCAGCCGTAGGTTTGACGGCCTGGCTATTGAAGCCCACATTCTAAAAAAGAGAGGGCTCTCTAATCCTGTGGTATCTACCATGATCAATGCCAGGAAGCCGGTATCCAGGCAGATCTATTATAGGATCTAGAAGGCGTACATCACGTGGTGTGAGGCCAGGAAATGGCATCCACGTAAGTACGTAATAGGTAGGATTCTGGACTTCCTACAGTGGGCTGTAGATAGGAAGCTTGCCTTGAGTACTATCAAGGGTCAGACGGCCTTGTCAATATTTTTTTCAAAGGCCCTTGGCTTTGCATTCATTAGTCAAAGCTTTCATACAAGGAGTGATGCGTATTAGCCCTCCGGTTAGTATTCCCATATGTCCATGGGACTTGAACCTGGTTCTGTCGGTTCTACAGAAACAACCATTTGAACCATTGTGGCACGTTTCCTTGGTTCTTTTCACCAGGAAATTGATTTTCTTAGTAGCCATTTGTTCGGCTAAAAGAGTATCGGAATTAACCGCCTTGTCCTGTAAGGAGCCATATCTGGTTATCCATAAGGACAGAGTAGTATTACGTCCTCATCCAGCCTTTCTTCCTAAGGTGGTATCGAGGTTCTATTTGAACCAAGATGTGGTTCTTCCTTCCTTTTTCCCCAAACCTAGTTCGGTAGAGGAAAAGTTATTGCATTCTTTGGATGTAGTAAGAGCAGTTAAAGCTTATCTAAAAGCCACTGCTCAGATTCGCAGAACGGATACTTTGTTTGTTCTGCCGGAAGGCCCCAGAAAGGGTCAGGCAGCATCAAAAATCTACTTTAGCCAAGTGGATTCGACAGGTCATAATACAAGCCTATGGTTTGAAAAGGAGACCGCCTCCGTTCAAAGTTAGGGCGCACTCCACAAGAGCAGTTGGAACTTCATGGGCAGTGCATCACCAAGCCTCCCTGGCTCAAGTCTGTAAGGCCACAACATGGTCCTTAGTACACACGTCTACTAGGTTCTACCAGGTAGACGTCAGAAGTCAGGAGGATGTCGCCTTTGGGCGCAGTGTGTTGCAGGCCGCAAAAGAGCCTCATGCCTGATGGCGCCCAGCTTATGTATCCCTCCCCTCATTTGGCATTGCTTTGGGACGTCCCATTAGTAATGACTAATTCGCTCTGTGTCCCGTGATGTACGAAAAAGAAAAAGGGATTTTTATAACAGCTTACCTGTAAAATCCTTATCTTGGAGTACATCACGGGACACAGAGCTCCCACCCCTCTTTTTGGGACACTTATTGCTTGGCTACAAAACTGAGGTGCTCCCGGATGGGAGGGGCTTATATAGGGGAGGGTACTTCCGGTTTGGAATTGGCCAGTGCCAACACCTGAAGGTAATCTATATAACCCATTAGTAATGACTAAGTCGCTCTGTGTCCCGTGATGTACTCCAAGAAAAGGATTTTACAGGTAAGCTGTTATAAAAATCCCTTTTTTTCTAAGTTGAAAGTTTTTTTTATTTTTTTTTTATTTAACTTAAACTCCAGACAAAACTTAAAGGCACGCATTGGGTTAGAACTCTTGTAATGTTTTTATTGATCTTTCTGTCCCTGTTGGGAAGATTTGTCCCCATTGCTGTCCTGTTGACTAATCACTGGGACAGAATGTTGATGGACAGTTTCCCAATAGTGGCAGAGACTGCAGACCGCAGTAAATATCTGAAACCATTTTTAACCTTTTCCTCACTTCCTCCCTTGGTGATGCCGCAAAAAAGTAACCCTAAATTTACATCATTGGGACACAGGCAACAAAAATCCACTAATCATTGTATTCTGACAACGGGGAAGGCTTCCTGTTGTCGCTATAAAATATCACAGTGGCAAGGTCCCCCGTCCCCCTCCACATTTTGTGTGTGGATGGGGGGGAATGGGCTAATTATTTTTCCATTAAACTTGCTGGGTGGGCAAAAAAATGAATTCATGTCTGGGCTGTTTTAGTCTCTATCCCTTCTCATAAAAAGAATTTAGAGTTTCACCTATTTCCTAATTTTTGTTTTGCCTTTTGCATAAATTGCTGTTACAATCAAATTATTAACTTTCTGTACATAAGTAACTAGTGGTATTCAAGCTGAGATATATGAAAGGATCAGGTAAGTACTTGAAGTGGATGTGGTTCAGAACGCAGAAAAATAACCATAGAAAAAAAGTTGCTTTATTAAGTGAGTGTAGAAGCCATTTCATGTATCTAATGAAAATACTCTTATTCTTATATGTACAAGTCGCAGGGCCAGATTAAGAACATTGTGGGCCTGGTGCTGAGGATTTTGGTAGGGCCTTTTATGAAT
The DNA here is from genome assembly GCA_029206835.1 of Rana muscosa. NCBI lineage: Eukaryota > Metazoa > Chordata > Amphibia > Anura > Ranidae > Rana > Rana muscosa. The sequence goes on along the minus strand of CM055117.1, from coordinate 321,240,947 downwards.
AATAAATAAATATGCAAACAATTTTTTGTTATAACAAATTAAATTAAAGAGAGAGGGAGGATGAGAGAGAGGGGTGAGGGGTAAGAGGTAAGGGAGGGAGGATGAGAGAGAGAGAGGATGCGCATGCGCATGAGCATACATGGGAATAACATCAACGCAGCCCAGCCAAGGCAAGTGACTGAAGGCACAGAGCCCAGAAGGAAGACTGGGTGAAGATGGAAGCGCCCGGGACCCGCCGGATTGATCACAGCGCAGCACTGGAGGGCTCAGTCTGACAATTTAAGTGTACCCTAATGTGCTAATATGCTGTGCATACTTGTACACAATGGCATAACCTACCTCAGGGCCTCTAAAAAGTAGTAATGTTAGCAAAGTTTACTACCGCTTTATTATCACAGGATCCCAGGAGCCTCTCATGGGGCCCCCTACTGACCCGGTGGTCCTTGGTCAGTGCCTAAGTGCATAGTTGCCAAAATATTTTTAAGGGACAGTTTTTTTTACAAGTGCTATATTTAGTGTAGCTGAGATCCCCTATGTTCCTCTATACATCACTGTAGTAATCACAAAATTAAATGAGTACTAATAATGGGGCAGAACAAATATGAGGACTGAGAAGATTTCCTTTAGTTGAACAAACAAAGGTGTGCTCATTCTAGAGCTGGTAACATTGAGGATATTCGGTATAATTTTAAAGAACTGTTTTTGTGGGTAAGAGGCATAGGGGAGGAGTATGGATGGTATAAATCTGGGAAGTATGTGCAGGTGATGGAGAGGAATGTGGAGGGTCTAACAGTGGGCACTATGTACAGGAGAGGAGTGTGGAGGGTATGGCAGTGGGCAGTATGCACAGCAGAGGAGTGTGGAGGGTATGATGAGGGCGGTATATACAGGAGAGGAATGTGGAGAGAAAGATAGTTGGCAGTATGTACAGAAGAGGAGTGTGAATTGTAAGGTTGGGTTACAGTATGTACAGGAGAGGAGTGTGGAGGGTAAGTTTGGGTTACAGTATGTACAGGAGAGGAGTGTACAGGGTATGACAATGAGCGGTATGTACAGGAGAGGAGTGTGGATGGTATGATAGTGGGCAGTATGTACAGGAGAGGAGTGTGGAGGGTATGTTAGTGGGCAGTATGCACAGGAAAGGAGTGTGGAGGGTATGACAGCCGGCACTATGTACAATAGAGGAGTTTATGAATGTGGGCAGTATGTACAGGAGAGGAGTGTGGAGGGTACGACCGTGAGCAGTATGTACAGGAGAGGAGTGTAGACGGTATGATACTGAGCAGTATGTACATTAAATGAGTGTGGAGGGTAAGACAGGGAGCAGTATGTACAGGAGAAGAGTGTGGAGGGTATGACAGTGGGCAGTATGTACAGGAGAGGAGTGTGGAGGGTATGACAGCCGGCACTATGTACAATAGAGGAGTTTATGAAAGTGGGCAGTATGTACAGGAGAGGAGTGTGGACGGTATGATACTGAGCAGTATGTACATGAGATGAGTGTGGAGGGTAAGACAGTGAGCAGTATGTAAAGAAGAAGAGTGGGGACGATATGGCAGTGGGCAGTATGTACAGGAAAGACGTGTGGAGGGTATGACAGTGGGCACTATGTATAGAAGAGAAGTGTAGAGGGTATGACGGTGAGCAGTATGTACAGGAGAGGAGTGTGGAGGGTATGACAGTGGGCACTATGTATAGGAGAGGAGTGTGGAGGGTATGTACAGGAGAGGAGTGTCTAGATTACGACAGTGGGCACTATGTACAGGAGAGAAGTGTATGACAGCGGGGACTATGTACAGGGGAGGAGTGTGTAGGGTATGACAACGGGCACCATGTATAGGAGAGAAGTGTGGAGGATATGACAGAGAGTAGTATGTACAGGAGAGAAGTGTGGAGAGTATGTACAGGTGAGGAGGATGAAGGAATCTGGGAAGGAAAAATGTAAAGGTTTGTGGAAGGATGTTTAGGGTCTGCGTAGTGGTTAAGCGGGCCATACATGGATTGAAATTACGCCAATTAAGCAGAGACCAGCCATAGTCGATCTATGTATGGGCTAGCTGGTTTTACACAAGTCATTCTATTATCTGACTTGAGTACAACCAGCCTGTCAGGTTTTTCTCAAAACAATCAGTGCTGCCAGCTATAGTTAGCAACACTGATCATTGTATTCACTGGCAGAACACAATAACACTGCAGGAGTGATTCCCCCATCCACAGATTAGCAGGTGAGAGGGTGTGTGGGGACAGGCTGGGGAAGAGATACTAGTCAGTAGCTGGGTGGGCCCTGGCTAGTATCAGAGCCAGATACACACAGGTTACATACGCCATGATCAGTAGAGCGAGAACAATAATTCTAGCACTAGACCCCCTCTGTAACTCTAAACATGTAACCTGTAAAAAAAATGAAAGCATCGCTTAGTATACGAAAAAAATCAGGCTAGCTTTAGTGTTTTCTTTTTTTTGTTTTTTTTATGAATGAACCCGTTTCTTTCCAAAAAAACATGTTTGAAAAATTGCTGCGAACATACTGCGTAGCATAAAAAATTGCAAAGACCACCATTTTATTCCATAGGGCGTCTGCTAAAACAATATATATAATGTTTGAGGGTTCTGAGTAATTTTCTAGCAAAAAACAAATTATTTTTACATTTAGGAGAGAAGTGTCAGAATTGGCCTGGGTGGCAAGGGGTTAATTACCATAAGTAATATACAAATAACTATTATATACACTGTGAGCCCATCCTCTGCTGCAGAGTGTGTCAGCGTGTATTTAAACTGGCTGCTCCGTATGTAGCTTCTAGCAGGCTGTGCAAGCAGCCCCGTATCTCTGGAACCATAAATGATAGCAGCCCCATATTTTGACCAGTGCTACAATCCTCAAAGTCGATCTTCTTTTCTTCTTTTTTTTTTTTTTTGGGGGGGGGGGGGCGAATGGGCCTATCTTGAGCAGTATCCAGGGTATGGCAGACAGGGCACGTGCCATGGGCGCTACATGAAGGGGGCGCTGGTAAGAGGCTGGCAGTTTACACACTGCTCAGATGACCCCCAGCATTACACAGTCGGTGCTCTCCTCGTCTCCCGGGAAGGTCTGGTAAAGTGTTTAGTGTGTGGGTCAGGTGACTCCCCCCTCCGGCACATCCCGATGTTTTCCCTGCAGGGTGGGCGCTCACTCTCCGCTCTGCGGCCGTGCAGTGTATACGGCTGGGCGGCGGGAGGAAGTTGCTGCATGTGGGAGGAAGAGCGGAGTTGTTGCACAGCTGTGCCCCCTCCCCCCCCCCCCCCCAAATTAAAACGATTGTCACAGCAATAGAGCGATTCCCTGTGTGTGTCTCCCTCCCCCCTCCTGTAAGCTCTCAGCTGCTGGAGGGATAGAAACACAGAGAATCGCTCTGTAATTGCCATGCTGATCATCCGATCCTCAGAGTTGGGGGCTCCTGCCAGAATGACAGAAGGCAGAGCCACTGCCAGCTCCAGCAGAACATCTCCAACCTGTACTGTGTGGAGAAAAGGGTTCACAGCACAGCACAGCAGTAAGATTCAGGGGGTTGCATGATGATAATTCCAGTGTCCCGACCATCACAGGGAGGAGGGGATATTTGCATTTCATCTCACTGTTAGCCAATCATACTTTGCCCATGTTGCAGCCCCTCCCTCTTCCCCTCCTACCCGCCACATTTTGACTTCAGTTCCAGGAAGAAGAAGAAGCCAGAATCAGTCCTCAGCTTCTACCCATGTGAGTTTTTTTTTCCTTTCTTTATGTTTACTTCAGAGAGCCTGGGGGAGAAGGAGGTTCTGCAGCAGCAGCAGGGACACTGGGACAGTCATGAATTCATTTAGACTTTTAGAGCAGCAGGTGACAGAGGAAGAGAGGAACAGGAGCTTATCTATTCATGTTGTCATGTATTTACTCTGGCACTATACCCCCTAACCTGGCACTATACCCCCTAACCTGGCACTACACCCCCTAACCTGGCACTACACCCCCTAACCTGGCACTACACCCCCTAACCTGGCACTACACCCCCTAACCTGACACTACACCCCCTAACCTGGCACTACACCCCCTAACCTGGCACTATACCCCCTGGCACTATACCCCCCCTAACCTGACACTATACCCCCCTAACCTGGCACTATACCCCCCTAACCTGGCACTATACCCCCCTAACCTGGCACTATACCCCCCTAACCTGGCACTATACCCCCTAACCTGGCACTACTGTATATCACCTAAGCTGGCACTTTGTGTTGGTCTATCACATAAAATACATTCACAATTTTGGTTGTAACATGACAAAATGTGGAAAATTTCAAGGGGTATGAATACTTTTTCAAGGCAGTGTGTGTGTGTGTGTGTGTGTGTGTGTGTGTAATATATATATATATATATATATATATATATATATATATATATATATATATATATATATATATATATATATATATATAATCACACACACATTTTTATAATTGTGGCCCCCCCTAGTTTTGTTCCTGTGCCCTTCCTAAATATGAAAGCTAGAGACACCACTGTTGCACAGAAGACGGAGTGACAGCGCAGTGGCAGGAGACTCATGGGCCACTTGTGCAGTGATTGGTGGCACAGCGCTGTCCCAGAGTGATCGGCGGGGACGGATGGCGCTGATCGTACCGTTGCTCGGGTATCATGCAGAAGAGTGTGGGCTGTAACAAGGGTCACGCTCTGTACCTGGCTCTCCTTGCCTGCAAGGAGGGCACCAAGAGGGGGCAACTCAGCAATAAGGCGGCCAAGACCAACAGGTGGCATGACAAATGGTTCTCCCTCTTCCAGAATGTCCTCTTCTGCTTCAAGGGAGAGCAGAGCGCCCGACCCTCCGGACTCTACATGCTGGAGGGTGCCAGCTGCGAGAGGATCCCCCCACCCATAGTGGGCAGCGGGGGCAAGGAGAGCATGGAGAAGCAGGTACCCCACCAATGTCTACCCAATTATATATGTATATACTGGGCTCCACTCCTGCCCAGGACGCTAGCTACATGGAGTTAGCATGTTCTCCCAGTGGGGTTCCTCTTCCACTCCAAACACATGCAGGTAGGTGAATTGTACCGTGTACAGACTGGCAGTGTGCATGGCTAATCATATTCTACACTGACCCTACAATCATACAGGACCCTACACATATCTATGTATACTTCCATTCAGTCCTGTCCAGCTCTTGGCAGATTTTGTGCCAGCGCTCATCTTGAATCATTTTTCGGACATGGGGGGTGGCATGCAGAATGTGATCGCCCATGTACATTGCCACTTCATACAGACAGGGGACCATCACCTGCCAAGATGGCTTTGGAGTGTGCCCACACCAAGAGAACATGCAAACTACATGCAGATAGCTTCCTGGCCCAGATTCAAACCAAGTGAGGCAAGTCCCAACAACTAACTTACTGTTCTCCCTCTATACCTGTATATACTGACAGTATTATCTGAAAGATGGGTTTCAAATGTTTTGACAGGGGCGCAGTTTCAGTGCTTGCCATAGGCGCAATTTTCACTAGATATGCCTCTGATCTTGAGGAAGGGGCCTGGAGCTGCTGCTCCAATAGCCCCTATGTTAATCTGGCCCTGACAAGTCGGTATTCAGGGATTAACCTCCTCTTTTTAACACATCAGATGCATTCCGCATTTATTTTTATAGTATCCCCTGCACACTTGCATGTTTTTTATGTACAGTGTAATAATGCACAGTATCTCATTTCTGCAGTGGAGTTCTGAAGCTGTCCACAAGGATATAGTAATTCCAATCATGAGCCAGCAGATGGCCTTCACGTTTTACATTTCTCCAATAAATTATTTTTAGTACACTTAAAGTGATGTAGTTAGCTCTTGATCCTTAGTCAGAATTATGCATGCATTTTTAAGCGTTAATTGATGGCTGCAATTAGAGCAGCTCATCATAATTAAATGTGTATAATCTTGGTATATATGTAAATAAAATGGGATAGCTAATTGACCAAGTTCGTCTTTTGTTTGCTTCAGCATTTTGTATTCCATTTTGTGCAGGCAATGAGTAGGCAAAGGATGGAAGCTAGGAAAATGTAGTACCAGAGTAACCAGGAGTTCAAGTGGTTGCTAAAGCCGTGTCTTGATCTTTTACTTTAAGCCCTGGTTCACACTGGTGCGATTTGACATGTCACCGTCCTAATCGGTGCGACGCCGCATCTGCGGCACTGCACCGATTACAAAAAGTAGTTTTTGTACTACTTTTTGCGATTTTAGCCGCGATTTACATTGACATCTGTTTCAGATGTCTTTGAAATCGCGGCCGAAATCGGGACTGCCAGCGGGAGTGAAATCGTGCGAGTTCAGCTGAACTCTCAGGCTTCACTCCCGCAGCCCCAGTGTGAACGTGGGCTTAAGTCTCTTTATTTTAAACAACTTTGGTATAACACAAAAGCTGGTTTGTGTTTAACAATAGGAAGGTTTTAACATTTTCAGAGCCTTGCATTAAAAGGTTCCTTTGTTCCCATCGTCTCCATTACTGTATATTAAACTGCCCAATCTTCTAGTGCAGTTTATGTAGACTAGTATAGGAGAATATCTTGCAGCATGGGACCAGCCTTTTTGTCCTTTTTTTTTTTTTCTTGGTTCACTTGAAAACTGATGAAATTTATTTCGGTCGTTTTATATCTATAGCTCTATATATAATTGTGACATTATGAAAGGTGAGGTGATGTTACATTTCACCTCGCATGCATTCATTTGCTGAGATCTAAGGTGAACTCCAGTCCGGGTTTTACCAGCCACCTTGGCAGGGTTGGTCCCGGACCATATTTTGCGGTCCACTTGTGTCCGCCAACAGGTGGTATAAATAAAGCAAGACTGGAGCAAAATGTTGCTCTTGGCCTGGGACTCGGGAAGCAACAAACCTGAGAGAGCTGTTTATATAAAGTTTGCGTTTATGAGAGAAAAGGTTTGCATTATCTTTATTTTGTGGGTGACTGGGAGAAACCCATCACCTGTGAGTTGGTAACCTGCATATGTTTAGTTAGTGCCTGGATGGCAAGGATTTATTTTCTGTTTTTTGTTTGTTTTACTTTTATGCAACCTTTTACAATAAAACTGAGTACAAGGTCAGATTTTAAGAAAACCTGCGGTTTGGACTGCCTTTTTCCCCAGGGAAGGTGATCCCCCTTGAGCTAAACCCTGACATATAGTGGATTTGGCGGACATCTTTCTGAACAAGGGGAAAGATAGAGGACGTATAAAAAGCTCTGCTGCATGCCACTGCAATCCAGCAGGAAACCAATCGCCAAGTCGCAGAGCCCACTGCAGCCCAGCAGGAGGCGAACCGGCAGTTTGTGGAGGCCCTGCTGGAGTTAAAGAAGGGGCCTGCAGGTCGATTGCCAGTGGAACATAAAATGGTGTGTGCCAGCTATTACCTGCAGAAGATGACACAAGCAGATGATGTGGAAGCTTACCTAGCAAATTTTGAAAGAGTCACTGTTTGAGAAGAATGGCAAAAAGCACAGTGGGCAGGACTGCTTCTGACAGGAGAACCCCAAAAGGCCTATTATAACCTGGAACCGGATGCTGCCCAGGATTATGAGACCCTGAAGGCTGAGATGCTTGCATGCCTGGGTGTCACCATTGCCGTCCAGGCTCAACGGGTGTATCGATGGTCAAACAGTACTGACAAGCCACCCCGCTCCCAAATATTTGACTTTATACACCTCACCATGAAGTGGCAACAGCCAGACTTTATCAGGCACTAAAATTGTGGAGCGTTTGGTCATGGACCGGTATTTGCATGCTCTCCCTATCACTGTGAGGAAATGGGTCAGCCATGGTGACCCCAAGACTGCAAACCAGCTGGTGGACCAAGTGCAAAGATATACTGCTGCTGAGGACTTATTGAACTCATCGTGCCCCTCCTCAAGTAGTGTTAGGGACGAAAAAACGCCCAGAGGATCCGGTAAGACTGTTCCAGGGTTCAAGGGCGTGGGTAAAAATGACAAGAGTGTTGCTACAGATAATGATACTATGGGCTCAGGACCTGGAGACTGGCCAAATAGGTCAGGAAGGGCTCTGAGGACTGGGTACAGAACACATAAAATGTTATCACTGCCATGCGTCATATTGCCACCAACTGTTCCCTAAATGTTGAACCAATGCAATATGATAATGCTTATTTGAAAAAACTCATGTCTCTTTGCACAGGTGGCATGTACTGTGCATGTGCAACAAATGTGTATGATTTCTGTTGATGGAAAGCCAGTCGCTGCTTTGCTAGATTCCGGTATTGTTGTGACATTAGTCAAAGGTGATTTTGTAAATCCTCCAAAGTTACACCCTAGCACTATTGGGGTGATTTGTATACATAGTGACACATGTGACTTCCAGACTGCTGTGGTTGAGTTTGCTACCCCTTGGGGCACTGTGACACATTCAGTGGGGGTGGTACCCTCCCTACTTCATGAAGCTCTAGTGGGGAGAGATTTTCCCCACTTTTAGAGTTTTATGGGAAAAGAAAAGGAGTCCGGAGGACAGAGTTGCCCCTGCTGAGGAAACTTTGGAACTCACTTCAGACCCCTTTGATTGCAAAATTGAAAGGGAAACGGTTGGTGTGTCCAACGGGAGGGTAGATCCTTTTCCCTTTTCTGTAATGGCTGGGGAGCAGGAGGAGCTGGAATCGAACCCCCAGCTTGAGGTTAATGAACAACAAATTATCTCTGACTCTAAGCCCTGGTTCACATTGATGCTACTTTGAAATCGCGCTACTTCACTTGAGTAGCAAGGTCAGCCCGATTTCAGCTGCTATTTGATCGACATCTGTGTGTGGCTTCATGCACAGATGTTTATTGAAATTGCACCTGAAATTGGCAAAAGTAGTGCAGGAACTACTTTTGCAAATTGGTGCGGAACCGCAAAATCTGTGTCACATTGATTTGAACAATGCCATTGCCTCCAATAGGCTGTGACATGTCATGCGATTTGATCTCTCAAAACGCATGACAAATCGCTCCAGTGTGAACCTAGGCTAATGGTGATAGTGGTCAGAATGTGGTGCCTGACTTAGAAGTCAGGAATGATGATTTTTGTATGGAACAACTAAGACTCCCCACTCAATAGAGCCAGAGAAAATGTTAAAATGATGGCGAATTTGTTGAACCTAATGTAGGGGTGTCTTTAACCTACATGATTAGTAAAAATAATTTGCTGTATCAAGTGGTAAAGCAAGGGGAGGAGGACATAGAGCAACTAGTGGTTCCCAAACCCTATCGTCGGACGGTATTAGGTTTAGCCCACGGTCATATAATGGGTGTACACCTGGGTATAGAGAAAACCTAGACATTTTTTGGCCTGGGTTATATTCAGATGTCAAACATTGTGAGTCATGCCCAGAGTGTCAGTATTCTGCGCCGTCACCCCATTTTCACAGTCCGCTGGTCCTGTTGCCTATCATTGAAGTGCCTTTTGAAAGAATTGGCATGGATCTGATGGGACCAGTAGTAAAGTCTGCCCAGGGTCATCATCACATACCGGTAATACGGGAACTTATGGATCAAGCCCAGGAGGCCCAGAGAAGGGTTTATAATCAGGGTACCAGAACCTTTAACCCTGGCGATAGAGTGCTGGTACTAGTCCCCACAGTTAAGAGTACATTTCTTTTTTATTAATTCTTTATTTAAGAGAAAAGGAAATGCGGAAATACAGAGAGCATACTGATGCGTATCAAAAAACCGCAAACATTCCCCAGCACCCCATAAGTAGAACATATATAGTAAAGCTATGGAGCCCGCTATCAGAGGGGGGATCACAGCAAGTGTCAAGCTTACAGGAGCCCTCCGCCCCCCGCATGGCCGTATTTTTGCGGCAGTCGCCGATTTAGGTAGAGATAGAAACGTCAAGCCCGTTAGGAACAGACTTGATCAGGCCAACACTCTAGTGTTGGTATTAAGAGATATCAGAGAAAGTAAAGGAAAAGTAAGCAAGGAGTGCAAGAGGAGGAGGGAGAGATAAAAAAAGGAAAAGGGGGGGAAGGGGTTTTGCCACCCTCCAGTCACATCCACCCCACCTGGGGAGCATTCAGATTCGAACCTCTCAGGGGGACTGAGCCACTTTTTAGATTGGTTAGCACCAAGGAGTGCTTCTCAGGGGTGTTTAGCCCAGTCACATTCAGAGAAACGAGACGAACCAGCTTTCTTTTACCCGTGGGCATGATTGCGACCAAAGGAGGCAAACCGCAACAAAAGGGAAAAAAAAGGGGGGGGTAAAAAAAAGGGGGGGTTAGGAGGGAAAGCCCAGAAGAGAGAGGAAGAAGAGAGAAAAGACACCTAATACGCCTTAAGCGTAAGAGAGACCTAGTCTCAATGTAACCCTAGAACAGGAGTCACTTGGCGGGTGCGACCCTATGTGGGGAAAGTGGTTGAACACAACAGGGGTCGGAGGCTCCCTAACCCGACCCACCTCATAAGTTGCAGAGAGCCGGACGGTTCTCAAGACAGAGTGGCCTGACGAGGATGGCCCAGCAGTCCGGCAACGCCAGCCCCGGCACCCAACACGGGATGTCCAAGCCCCGGCGCAGCCCGCCCCCCAGGCCAAACCCCAACTCAGGACAAAACAGTAGCACAATAACCCATCACGTGGCTCTAATATATGTAACGAACATTTGAACAGCATAGTAAAAAAACACACTTAAATATAACCAGAAGGCCCAGAAAGAAAACATATAAATGGGTGAGCCACAGGAAAGAAAAAAAGGGAAGGGGAAGATGCACACACCTGTACCGAGAGCTAGGCTATGGTGCCCCCTCCCACTCAGGAAGGGGGGAGGATCGACCAGAAGAGTGGGGACTGCAAGCTCAAACGGCCTGGGGGGAAGGTCCCCCTAAAGGGGGGAGCCTCCAACAGCAGCTTCAGCATGGCTCCAACCGCGGACCCTGAACTCCACTCCCCTGGTCATCCAAATGATCGATAAGGAATCAGGCCGCCGCAGTAGACCCCTCCAGCATCGGCGCCCGGGCAAGGGGGGCTACCTGATTACACATGGGGGACAGACACCAGCCCCTGTAACCCTGATCTGTCAAGGGGACATCATATGGCTCCAGAGGTGGAGATAGTGGGTAGAGCAGAAGTCAAGGGGGCGGAAGAGGAGAAGGAATCCGGGAGGGGAGGGGAAGATAGAGAAGGGGAGAAAGAGGAGGAAGGAGGGGGGAAAGGAGAGGAGGAAGGAGGGGGGAAAGGAGAGGAGGAAGGAGGGGGGAAGGAGGGGGGAAAGGAGAGGAGAGGAAAGGAAGGGGGGGAGAGAAGGAGGAAAGGGGGGGTGGGGAGGAGGAAAAAAGGAGGGGAGAAAGGGGGGAGAGAGGAGGGGGGAAAAGGGGGGAGGGGGGAGAGAGGAGGGGGGAAAAGGGGGGAGGGGGGAGAGAGGAGGGGGAAAAGGGGGGAGGGAGGAGGGGGGAGAGAGGAGGGGGAAAAGGGGGGAGAGAGGAGGGGGAAAAGGGGGAGGGAGGAGGGGGGAGAGAGGAGGGGGAAAAGGGGGGAGAGAGGAGGGGGAAAAGGGGGGAGGGAGGAGGGGGAGAGAGAAGGAGGTGGGAGGAGGGGGGAGAGGGGGAGGAGGGGGGAGGGGGGAGAGGGGGAGGAGGGGGGAGGGAGGAGGGGGGAGAGAGGAGGAGGTGGGAGGAGGGGGGAGAAAGGGGGAGGGGGAAAAGGAGGAGGGGGGAGAGAGGAGGAGGAGGTGGGAGGAGGGGGGAGAGAGGAGGAGGAGGGGGAAAAGGGGGGAGGGAGGAGGGGGGAGAGAGGAGGGGGAAAGGGGGGAGAGAGGAGGGGGAAAAGGGGGAGGGAGGAGGGGGAAAAGGGGGGAGTGAGGAGGGGGGAGAGAGGGGGAAAAGGGGGGAGGGAGGGGGGAGAGAGGAGGGGGAAAAGGGGGAGGGAGGAGGGGGAAAAGGGGGAGGGAGGAGGGGGAAAAAGAGGAGGGGGGAAAGAGGAGGGGGGAGAGAGGAGGGGGAGGGAGGGGAAAGAGGAGGGGGAGGAGAGTGGAAAGAGGTGGCGGAGGAGGGAGGGGAAAGAGGAGGGGGGAGGGAGAGAATATACATCAGCAATTAGCATCCCCACATCAACAACACATGGCCACAGAACGAACACCCCACCCCCCTCCCCCCGCACCCCACCCCCAGCCCAAGCAGCTCAAGTGGCACAATATTGCAGTTTCCCCCAGCCCAGAGGGAAGTGCCCCCACACCCAACAACCCCTAAAGTCCAGACTCCCCAAAAGTTACTTGCATACACCTGCCATCCAATCATGCGGAGGTCCATGGCTCACTTTTACAGCTTGACCTCAGATGGGCTAGGGGAGATCAGTACCGAGCCGCCTCTCCGGAAGCGGGGCACGAAACAAAAGTCAGCAGGTGGGGGTGGAGGGGGACGGCACCAGGGCGACCTCACCGAAGAGCGGTTAACAGTCACATACAGCCGGGAGGGGGAGAGGAAGAGCCGCGGGAGGTAGTCTCTGCCGGAACGGGGGCAAACAGTCACTGAAGCCTGGCCAGGAGTAGCAGTCACCAGGGAGGAGGGGACGGAGAAACAACATCAGGCGACATCTGCCAGAGCGGGGGTATTCTCACAGTCCCGACCAAGAGCAGCACACACCAGGGAGGGGGAAAGGGGGGCCAGCATCAGACCATCAGCTGTCCAAGGAGCGGGGCCAGAAACATTGTATAGCAGGGGGGGAGAAGCATTAAAGTCACCAGAGAGGAAGCCAGTCCATAGCAACAAAAAGTAAAAAAATAAAATAAAAAAGGGCATCAGTTCACGGTGTGTGCAACCCCGTAACAGCAACGCTCACATTGGTGGGCCTGGCAAGTCAGGCTTCATTATCGTGGGCTCTAGCCGGCAGCTGATCGCCTCTCCTTCGCCTGGTGGAGCGGCGCTGCTGACCCGGTCCTGGTGCCCTAGGAGCTTGGCGGGGATCTCTAGCAGATAGCGGTTTCAGCCAATCAACCAGGTGGAAGGGTTCCATGTCCAGGAAAAGGAACATGTCTGGGAGATCTGCATGACGCCTCAGCGTAAAGGAAGTTCCCCCCTTCCTGATCGTTGGCTGGAGTGGAAAGCCCCATCTATATGGTACCTCAGCTCGTCGCAGCCGTTCTAGAAGGGGTTTCAGCATAGCTTGTCTTTGTAGCGTTGCTCTGGACACATCTGGGTAGATCGACAGTTCAGCACCATCAAAGTCGATCTGGTCCTTGGACCATGCTGCCCTGAGAACTTGCTCCTTTTGTGCGTAACGATGCAGGCGGCAAATGACATCCCTAGGGCGGTCAGGGTCTTTCGGCTTCAGCCCCAGTGTGCGGTGGACTCTTATCGAACTCCAAGGAGGCTGGAGCCTCCGGGCCTAGAAGTTGTTGGAAAATAGCCAGGACAGTGTCTGGTAGGTTCTCCGGACCCGTTGCCTCTGGCAACCCCCGGATCCGGAGGTTTTTGCGGCGGCTCCTATTTTCCAGGTCCTCGGCCTGGAGCTGTATCTCAGCCAGCCTGTCCTGGAAGGCCTCCTGACCTTTTTCTAATTGGGTGACCCGGAGTTTCAAAGCGCTCCTCTCCGTTTCTCCCTGTCAAACTCGTTCATCTAGTGTGTGAACTTCAGAGCGGAGCCCCTGGAAATCACGGCGGTGCTGCTCCTCCATTCTTGCCATGAAGGCCCTCCATGTAGGCCTTAGTTGGAAGCGCCTGTAATAGGGACCTGATGTCTGCGTCCGTCTGCGAGGAGCCTGCAGATTCCGTAGAGCCATCCTGACTGTTAGGAGATGGTACCAGAAGGGAGGGCAGCCCCTCCAACGAGTGTGGAATACTTCGCTGCAAAGCGGCCATGGATGTGGAGGGTAGGTCTCCCGGCCTTCTCTCGCCTCATGGTGCTGCAGGGGAGATTGCTGTTGGAGCCGGGGTTGTAAGATATCTTCTGATCGATGATTCTGGGTTAGCAGATTTTGATCCCCTGGTCCTCCGTCTTTTTATATGTAATTTCAGGCTTGGTTTTGTGCGCAGAATGGTAATTTCAGCCATATATAGCAAGTCGGGAGCTCTAACAGAAAGCCTCCTCACTCTGCCATGTCCAAGCCACGCCCCAAGAGTACATTTCTGGCAAAGTGGAAAGGTCCCTTTGAAATTATGGAAAGATTAGGGAGGTAAACTACAAAGTTTACCAGCCAGGGAAAAGGAAACCAGAGCAATTATATCACGTTAATGTCTAACCTTAGAAAGACGGACTTTACTGGCAGTGCCGACCCCCCAAAAGGACATGGCCCCCATGAAACCTGAGGCACCCATAACTGAAACCTTGTCAGTAGCCCAACAGAAGGATGGTAAAGAGTTTGTGAGTAAGAATAAAGTCTTTTTTTTTCTTTCACTTACTCGGACAGACCAGTGTTCTACATCATGACATAATTACGAAACCAGATGTCAGTGTAAATGTAAAACCCTCTAGAATACCTGAGGCTAGGCGGAAAGCAGTTGCAAATTAGATAAAACACATGTTGGAGTTGGATATGATAGAGGAGTCCCACGGTGACTGGTCAAGTCCCATAGGGGGTTATTTACAAAAGGCAAATCCACTTGGCACCACAAGTGCTAAGTGCACTTGAAATTGCACTGAAAGTGCAGTCGCTGTAGATCTGAAATGAGGGGAAGCTCTGCTGATTTTATTATCCAGTCATGTGCAAGCTAAAATGCTGTTTTTTATTTTCCTTGCATGTCCCCCTCAGATCTACAGCGACTGCTCTTCCAAGTGCACTTTGCACTGGTAGTGCAAAGTGGATTTGCTTTTAGTAAATAACCCAATAGTGTTGGTCTCAAAACCAGATGGAACTATAAGATTTTGTAATGATTTCAGCAAGTTGAATAGCGCGTCCAAATTCGATGCGTACCGAATGCCTCGGGTCGACAAGCTTTTTGACAGATTGGGAAGTGCCCGGTACGTAACCACTTTAGATCTGATATGTTATTGGCAGATACCCCTAACAGAACGGCCTTTTCTACCCCTGAGGGGTCATTCCAGTATAAGCGGATGCCCTTTGGTTTGCATGGTGCTCCTGCCTCATTCCAGAGAATGATGGACAAGACATTAAGACCACATCGCCAATACGCTGCCACCTATTTGGACGATGTAGTCATCGACAGCCCAGATTGGGAATCTCATTTGCCCCAGGTGCAAACAGTAGTAGATTCCCCTTAAGAAAGCAGGACTCACGGCCAACCCCAAAAAGTGTGCCATAGGCTTGGAGGAGGCCAAATACCTTGGCTACATAATGACTACATACAGTAACAATTTGATATGTATTGTTTCTTTATTGACAAACACATACTGTATATAAAAATAAACCAAAAACAAATAAACTGTGATGAAACAAAAAGTCTCTGCAAATTATTTGTCCTTCAAGATTATGTAAACTTGTGCAATCCAATCCTGTGTGGTCTTAACAATGATGCTTTTCATCCACCACTTTCTTGTGTGCAAATCTTGCATAAATCAAACTCAATGCACCAGTGTAGATGGATCGCTCACTGGAACAAAATAACCTTTTTAGTTATGAAAGCACTAACGGCACTTATTTGTGTCAACACCAAAGTCGATCTTCCCCCTCCAAACCATCTCAAGCCATGTCAAACGGATAAGACACTCAAATAGTGTAAATGCTTTTTTTTAAAAAACATTTAATGAAACCCAGAACCCAATACATACACATATGTGCTTGAGCATTTTAAACCCCACCAGGTGTGTGATTATGGCAATGGATGTTTGCAGGCTTTGGTAGATGGTGTAGTTGTAGGTCAGGGATATGCAATTAGTGGACCTCCAGCTGTTGCAAAACTACAAGTCCCATCATGCCTCTGCCTCTGGGTGTAATGCTTGTAGCTGTCAGAGTCTTGCTATGCCTCATGGGATTTGTAGTTCTGCAACAGCTGGAGGTCCGCTAATTGCATATCCCTGTTGTAGGTGATTGTTGTTACTGGTTACATTTAACAAAACCAATAATCTAGTTTTGTTGGTTATGTTCATTTATTTGTTTTTAAGTTTATGTTTTCGATATACTATACATTTATATAAATAAAAAAAAATGGAGATGTATTAATATTTTGTTTGTGCTTCTGTTTTCCTGCTGTTGCTTCTTGTAATGTGCATTGGAAAGCTGTAGAATGCCTCTCTAGCAATAAAAACGTATTTAAAAAAAAATCTGCCAAATGATACCCAAAGAGAGGGGTCATATGCTTTATTCAACCCTTTTAAATGTTAAAATGCCATTACAGATCTGTAGATAAATGTTATTTTGTCTAATGCCATTTCCCCCATAATATAATATACAGTATTTCTACTCGGAGGTAAGAGCTAATGGGGGTTTGGAACTTTAAATGAGACGCGCTGATATTTATGTCTCCATCCCTGTATCGGTATACAAAAAATAAAGTTGTGACTTTAAATGAGGCATGTATAGTGTGCCTAAAGTAGATGTGCATTGTAAGAGCCTATGTCGGGCGTCACTAAATGGTGGACCGCGGGCCGGATCCGGCCCCAGTGGCCATTCTGTCCGGACCGCAGCCTCGCCAAGTAGCGTCCTCTCCCTGTCGCCGGCTCACCCGGCTCGTCCGCCTGCCGCTGCCGATGCTGCTATATACACAGCATGGCAGGCGCGGCGGGTCCGTGCCTTCTTTAATATCTCTGCACTGCCCCTCCCCATACTGCCTGTCTAAAATCACACAAAACATGAGGCGCGGCCGCTCTGGACAAAGGGCGGGACTTTTAAGTTAAAAAGTGGGTGATTGGTTGCTAGGCAGCGGGGCGGTCCCAGCAATAAATCACTCACTTTTAACGTGAAAAGTCCCGCCCATTGTCCAGAGCGCCCACGCTTCATGTCCTGTGTGAAAAAGGTAGGGTTTTGTGGGGAGGGGAGGAGTGCTGTGCTGTGCTGTAAAGGACAGTGGTTTTTGATATCGAGAGAGGTCTGTGATGGGGGGTCAGTCTGTGATGAGGGGTCTGTGATGGGGGGGTCAGTCTGTGATGAGGGGTCTGTGATGGGGGGGTCAGTCTGTAATAAGGGGTCTGTGATGGGGGGTCAGTCTGTGATGAGGGGACTGTGATGGGGGGTCAGTCTGTGATGAGGGGACTGTGATGGGGGGGTCAGTCTGTAATAAGGGGTCTGTGATGGGGGGTCAGTCTGTGATGGGGGGTCAGTCTGTGATGAGGGGTCTGTGATGGGGGGTCAGTCTGTAATAAGGGGTCTGTGATGGGGGGTCAGTCTGTGATGAGGGGTCTGTGATGGGGGGGTCAGTCTGTAATAAGGGGTCTGTGATGGGGGGTCAGTCTGTGATGAGGGGACTGTGATGGGGGGTCAGTCTGTGATAAGGGGACTGTGATGGGGGGGTCAGTCTGTAATAAGGGGTCTGTGATGGGGGGTCAGTCTGTGATGGGGGGTCAGTCTGTGATGAGGGGTCTGTGATGGGGGGTCAGTCTGTAATAAGGGGTCTGTGATGGGGGGTCAGTCTGTGATGAGGGGTCTGTGATGGGGGGTCAGTCTGTGATGAGGGGACTGTGATGGGGGGTCAGTCTGTGATGAGGGGTCTGTAATAAGGGGTCTGTGATGGGGGGTCAGTCTGTAATGGGGGGTCAGTCTGTGATGAGGGGTCTGTAATGGGGGGTCAGTCTGTGATGAGGGGTCTGTAATGGGGGGTCAGTCTGTGATGAGGGGTCTGTAATGGGGGGTCAGTCTGTGATGAGGGGTCTGTAATGGGGGGTCAGTCTGTGATGGGGGGTCAGTCTGTGATGGGGGGTCAGTCTGTGATGGGGGGGTCAGTCTGTAATGAGGGGACTGTGATGGGGGGTCAGTCTGTGATGAGGGGACTGTGATGGGGGGTCAGTCTGTGATTTGGGCGGTCAGTCTGTGATGGGGGGTTTGTGATGAGGCAGGGGGATGTGACGTAAGTGGGGGCTGAGGACACTGATGTAAAGGGGGGGCTGTGATGTGAAGTGGGGGACTGAAGACACTGATGTAAAAGGAGGTCTAATTTCTGCACTAGCAAAACACGTCTCTGCAAGGGCAATAGAAAACAATTGTTTTCTATGTGTCCTGTTCACACTGAAACAGCGCCCCTGCGTACTGAGCAGTGTGGTGAAAAATGCATACTGTTTCTATGCACCGCAACTGAGCTGTGGTGCATAAAAATGAATTAAATGTATTTTGACATTTCAATAAAGTTGAAAGAAAAAAAGCACAAATTGTGATGTGTGTGGATCGTAAAGGTGTGTGCATGTGTGTGGTGGTGGGGGGGGGGGGCGCTGTGAAGTGGAGGACATCATGTGGAGTCATAGCACCAATATGGCATTCGGACCTCCGCTGGAACAAAATTTTTCCGACCGGACCCCCGTGAATTTTAATTCAGTACCCCTGGCCTATGTGTTTGTTTATTGTCTGAACAGTAGATAATATGACATAATAGTATATATACATATGAAGATTATTGAATTCTATAAATAACATATGGCAGGCCATAAATATGAAAAACAGTCATAGCATTGTAGCACATTGCATTGTGTGGCATGGAAAAATGTCCTCAATTCTAAGATCAATTAAAAGAAGGTAATGGGGTCAAATTAGAATTAATAAAATACTTTGGTCCATCTATATGGAACAAGGTGCATCAAGATAAGCCTGACATGTTTCGTGGTTTATACCACTCTTCAGGGGCAAGTGCATCTATATCTGCAAAGGGATATACATAAGCAAATGTGCTCTGATGATACCCATATTATACATAAGCAAATGTGCTCTGATGATACCCATATACTGGGGAAAGTAATTTGTATGGGAAAGAAAACACCTATTCCTTTTGTATACTCGCAAGTCAACTGAGTCTGGAGTCTGTTATGCTAGAACCTGGGGGGGACTGCCTGAGGTGTCTACTCAGAGGGTAAGCCTGCGGTGTCCTTAGCACGTAGCACAATACTATCCAGCTAGTAACTACTGGCTGATAACTGTAATGCTTAAGATGGCAGCGGCGCAAACTAAAAAAGAAAAAAAAATTTTTGTTCTGAAGTCTGAGTTATTGGTTCACAGCAGTCAACAGACAAATTGTTGGCTGGAAGCTAGAAGACATTAATATCTGAGCCAGTTTGAAATGAAAATGGCAAATCATTCTGTTTACTGTGGTCCTTACAAAGAATTTGTCTCAGTGTGCCACTGTATCTCATGAATAAGAGACAAATGACACTATGCAATGCAAAGTCTCATGAATGTGCAAGAAAATAAGAATTGAGCAGTACTGCCACTGGAATTGTTCTCTCCTCTGCTGAGTTTATCTCTATAATGTCCCTGTATCCTAGAAATGTAATACAGTGTAAATGTTGGATGCAAGTACATTAAAATGTTGAAGAATGTTCAAAAATGTAAAGAATAAGTTCACCTTTCAGGAAAAAATAAATGCACATATTTTTGCTGAAAAATGTGAATGTATTTATTTTGGCCTACAGAAGTCTGGAAAGCATTGCACACACGATCAATGGTTCGTGGGTGCAATCTCAGGCCCCAGGAGACGCATCCTTCAGCTTTCTTGCTCGTACCTCTGTACGGGCTTTGTTAGAGAGCTGGAGGAATTGTCAGTGGACTACATGGGCCGTTATCCATTGAGAAGTAAAAGTCCATCTGCCGCGGTGGCAGACGGGACTTGTACTTTCTTCATTCATTGATCACTGTGAAGGCGGAGCCCTGATTTTCTATGTGACAACAGCTGCGGGGGAGATGAACCCCAACCTGCTGTCACAGGGACGTGGGGATGCTGGAACATGTTACTGCTAAATGCGGGTGTAATGTTTCAAAAGTGAACATGGCCTTTAAGGTAAATGAAGATTTGTTCATCTTTCTCACAGTATAATCCCTGAAAAATGTCTTGACATTATCAGTTTCATTTTCAGTTACTGCCTAAAATGTTATTTTTAAACCGTGTTTTGAGTACATGTAATCCTTTTTTGCATGAGTTTCCTATCATTCTCTGCACACCAGATTATATATTCACCCTTTCAGATCTAATGGAGAGGGGCGGTGAAGGGCGCTTGGCTGGTGTTTAAAATTTCTATTCATTTCCTTTTTAGTGGCCTTGTGAATATAGAGAAACAAATTACTTGAATTTAAAAAATGTAATCCTTATGTGTAAGATAAAACAATTAAAACCTGGTTCCATCAGAGTTTTTATCTTTTTATCCTCTGGAAACAAAATAAAACCGGGAAGTTGGTTGCTATGAGCAGTGATTACACCTTTTTTTTTGTATTTTTTCATTAGACTGTTTTTTTGGGGGTTTTAAAAGGAACCGACCCGATCAAGAGTCTCCATACCAGTTCTGTAATGAGGCTTTGATCAAATGACTACTGGATAACATGAATGTAAAATGTATTCTTTAGGGCCGGTTCACACCTGCAGTTTGATTTTGCAGCCCATTAAGTTGTATGGGCTTCAAAGCGCACCTGAAAGTACAAAAAGTAGTGCATACTACACTACTTTTGAAGAGCGCCTCACCTAATCGCATAGTACTGGTGCCCATTTTGGGGTTCCGTTCATGTATTGGCACCAGCAGCAGCTTGTAAAGGCAGTGCATTTTTAACATGGTGCGGGAAAGGCACATGGAACATGTCTTTCCCGCACCATGCTCTGATGTGAAACAGCTCTTTATGAGCCTAAAGGGGTTGGAAAGCTTCGGCCCCCTTGATCCCCCGTTTTTATTTTACCTGAGCCCCGAATCTCTGTGGGCGCGATCCCGCGTTGCTTCCTCACAGCTCTTGTGGGCTCTTCATTGGATGATGGCAGCGCAGCCATTGGCTCCCGCTGCTGTCAATCAAATCAATGACTCAGCACACCGGGGGCGGGGCCGAGTGATACACTCGGTGGCTATGGCCGCTGACTGTATCACACGGGAGCGTGCCTGCAAGCTAACCTCCTTGGGAGAGCGCTTCCCAGAGGGGGGGGGGGGTTGGCTCTTGCGGGGAGGAGCTGAGACAGCCGCCAAGGGACCCCAGAAGACGAGGATCAGGGCCACTCTGTGCAAAACAAACTGCACAGTGGAGGTAAGTATGGTATGTTTGTTATTTAAAAAAAAAAAATTAAACCTTTACAACCCCTTTAATGGATGCAGTGTTTTTTTTGTTTTGTTTTTTTATTAATGCATTGTTTCCTTTAGCTACTAGGAAAAAGTTGCTGGAGATAGCCCGGTCTTTTTCTGAGAAAACAAAGATGAGGAAGTCAAAGAGAAAACATTTGCTCAAACACCAAGTGTATCCTTTATCATTTTGTAACTGTATTATGCTGTATTTTTAAGGTATATCTGTAGCCAAAACTTTAAAAAAATTTTTTTATATAAAATAATGAAGAGAACCATTAATTCCCTCCTCTTTTTTATTTTATTATTTGTGTTCTAAAGAGGGAATTTCTACCTTGCTTTCCTCCTGGTAACAATATTGTCACTCTGAAAGAATGTGCGTGGAAATCTTCAGTGGGGGCGCTTAAAGCAATTCAAATCTGAAGAGTTTCTAGCTTTCCACAACCTTCTAATAAAATGCTCTATGCAAATCCTGTTGTGTCGATGTTTGAAAGATTTCCAGTCACTTCTAGGCCTGGTGACGATGTTGTCATTTGGGCTGTAAGTGAGGCAGACACTTTCAAATACAGACACAGATTAAAAAAATAAAAACATGAACTGTTTTTAAGCATTCTACTGAATAAAAAACTTTTGAAGCTATTTTAACCACTTAACGACCGTTCACTGTATATATACGTCGGCAGAATGGCACCGACAGGCACAATCACGTAGAGTGTACGTGATTGCCTTTGTACAGTTGGGGGGTCCAATCGGACCCCCCTCCTATACAGTGAGCAGCCGTTAATCGTTCGGGAGCGATCCAGGATGAGGGGGCAGCCGTTGGATTCCGGCCACCCCCTCGCGATCGCTCCCGGCGAATGAAAAGGCCCCCTCTGTCACACACAGGCAGAGGAAGCAGGAGGAAGTGATGTCATCTCTGGTGCGGCGCTCACATATACTGAGCGCCGTACAAGAGAAGACATCAGGTCAGTGCACAAAACACTACACTGACACCAGAACACATAGGGACATAAATCGCCCCCCCCAGATCACCCCCCAGCCCCCAGTCACAGTGTCACTTGCAGTGACCATTTATTTACTGATCACTGCAATCAGTGACATTTGTGACTGTAAAAGTGTCACTACAGTCAGTTTTAGGTCCAGTGTAGCCCCCTTACCCCCCCTAATAAAGGTTTAACCCCCTGATTGCCCCCCAGATATCCCTTTCACCCCCTATCACCACTGTCGCTAAGCGATCGTTTTTCTAAACGCTGTCTTCGTGTCGGTGATGCAGATCGGTAGCCAGTAATTTTTTTTAGGTTCGCTGCAGGTTTTTATAGCGTCAGGTACCCCAATATATTATCTAATAAAGGTTTAACCCCCTTGAGCGCCCCCCAGGTAACCCTTTCACCCCCTATCACCACTGTCGCTAAGCAATCGTTTTTCTAAACGCTGTCTTAGTGTCGGTGATGCAGATCGGTAGCCAGTAATTTTTTTTTAGGTTCACCGCAGGTTTTTATAGCGTCAGGTACCCCAATATATTATCTAGTAAAGGTTTAACCCCCTTGATCGCCCCCCAGGTAACCCTTTCACCCCCTATCACCACTGTCGCTAAGCGATCGTTTTTCTGATCGCTGTCTTAGTGTCGGTGATGCAGATCGGTAGCCAGTAATTTTTTTTAGGTTCGCCGCAGGTTTTTATATAGCGTCAGGTACCCCCATATATTATCTAATAAAGGTTTTAACCCCCTGATTGCCCCTAGTTAACCCTTTCACCAGTGATCACCATATAAGTGTTACGGGTGACGCTGGTTAGTTTGCTTTTTATAGTGTCAGGGCACCCGCCGTATATAATCCAATAAAGGTTTAACCCCCTGATCGCCCGGCGGGTGATATCAATTAGGTTTTAGCTTCAGAGAGGGTCTGCGTCACACCCCAGGCAGCGTCAGGTTAATGCCAGTAACGCTAACACCCACGCGTGAAGCATACACCCCCCTTAGTGGTATAGTATCTGAACAGATCAATATCTGATCTGATCAGATCTATACTAGCGTCCCCAGCAGTTTAGGGTTCCCAAAAACGCAGTGTTAGCGGGATCAGCCCAGATACCTGCTAGCACCTGCGTTTTGCTCCTCCGTCCAGCCCAGCCCACCCAAGTGCAGTATCGATCGATCACTGTCACTTACAAAACACAACACTCATAACTGCAGCGTTCGCAGAGACAGGCCTGATCCCTGCGACTCCAGTGCTGTAGGAGGTGATTTCACCACCACAGTTAAAAAAAAAAAAAGCATATATGCCGAAGCATGGGGGCAGCAGGGGCGGAGGAGCGATTTTGCTCCTAATGCCGCGTACATACGGTCGAAATTCTGACGGAGGCTTGCCCGTGGAAAAGTTTGACCATGTGTGTGCGGCATAACTTTTTTGCGGGAGGATGCCCCCATGCTTCGGCATATATAAATGGTGCATGTATGCCCATCAGAAGTGGGTGGATGAATGGCGGTATTCTAATGGTGAGCATACCCACCGATCAATCTCTTTTTTCGTTCAGCCAACAGGCTGCATGAAAAAAAGATTACAATACATGTCCAACAAGGACCAGCAACGTACTGGTATGTTGATGGACTTTGAATGTTTATACCAGAATGATGCCTGCGGGTTTAGGTATCATCTTGGTATCATTCTTTTCAGCCAGCGGCCGGCTTTCATGTAAAAGCAATCCTAGTGGCTAATTAGCCTCTGGACTGCTTTTACAAGCAGTGGGAGGGAATGTCCCCCCCCCCCCCGGATATAAAAAGCGCCATTGGGAAATTGGGAAAGCATTTTATCACACCGATCTTGGTGTGGTCAGATGCTTTGAGGGCAGAGGAAAGATCTAGAAGACCCCAGTTTTTTCAAAAAAAGAGTACCTGTCACTACCTATTGCTATCATAGGGGATATTTACATTCCCTGAGATAACAATAAAAATGATAAAAAAAAAAAAAATATATGGAAGGAACAATTTAAAAATAAAATAAAAAAGCAAAATTAATAATAAAGAAAAAAAAAAAAAGCACCCCTGTCCTGCTCTGCTCTTGCCCAATGGCAAACGCAAGCGTCGGTCTGGCGTCATATGTAAACAGCAATTGCACCATGCATGTGAGGTATCATCGCGAAGGTCAGATCGAGGGCAGTAATTTTAGCAGTAGACCTCCTCTGTAAATCTAATGTGGTAACCTGTAAAGGCTTTTAAAAATGTATGTAGTTTGTCGCCAATGCGCGTTTGTGCGAAATTTTAAAGCATGTCGTGTTTGGTATCTATGTACTCGGCCTAAGATCATCTTTTTTATTTCATCAAACATTTGGGCAATATAGTGTGTTTTAGTGCATTAAAATTAAAAAAAGTGTATTTTTTCCCCAAAAAATTTGTTTGAAAAATCGCTGCGCAAATACTGTGTAGAAAAAAAAATGCAACACCCACCATTTTAATCTGTAGGGCCTTTGCTTTAAAAATATATATAATGTTTGGGGGTTCAACATAATTTTCTTGCAAAAAAAAAATGTTTTGCATGTAAACAAAAAGTGTCAAAAAGGGCTTTGTCTTCAAGTGGTTAGAAGAGTGGATGTAAGCTTCCTAATGTTGTGTATAAAATGCCAGAACAGTTCAAAACCCCCCCAAATGACCCCATTTTGGAAAGTAGACACCCCAAGCTATATACTGAGAGGCATGTCGAGTCCATGGAATATTTTATATGTTGACACAAGTTGCGGAAAAAAGACCATTTATATTTTTTTTTTTATTTTTTTTTTGCACAAAGTTGTCACTAAATGATATATTGCTCAAACATGCCATGGGGATATGTGGAATTACACCCCAAAATAAATTCTGTTGCTTTTCCTGAGTACGGGGATACCACATGTGTGAGACATTTTGGGAGCCTAGCCGCGTACGGGACCCCAAAAACCAAGCACCGCCTTCAGGCTTTCTAAGGGTGTAAATTCTTGATTTCACTTCTCACTGCCTATCACAGTTTCGGAGGCCATGGAATGCCCAGATGGCACAAAACCCCCCCAAATGACCCCATTTTGGAAAGTAGACACCCCAAGCTATTTGCTGAGAGATATTGTGAGTATTTTGCAGATCTCGGTTTTTGTCACAAAGTTTTGAAAATTGAAAAAAAAATATATATATATATATATATATTTTTTTTTTTACTTTCTTCATTTTCAAAAACAAATGAGAGCTGTAAAATACTAACCATGCCTCTCAGCAAATAGCTTGGGGTGTCTACTTTCCAAAATGGGGTCATTTGGGGGGGATTTTGTGCTATTTTGGCATTTTATGGCCTTCGAAACTGTGATAGGTAGTGAGGAGTGAAATCAAAAATTTGCGCCCTTAGAAATCCTGAAGGCGGTGCTTGGTTTTCGGGGTCCCGTACGCGGCTAGGCTCCTAAAAAGTCCCACACGTGGTATCCCTGTACTCAGGAGAAGCAGCAAAATGTATTTTGGGGTGTAATTCCACATATAACCATGGCAAGTGTGAGCAATATATCATTAAGTGACAACTTTTTGTAATTTTTTTTTTTTTTGTCATTACTCAATCACTTGCGACAAAAAAAAAAAAATATTTAATGGGCTCAACAGGCCTCTCAGCAATTTCCTTGGGGTGTCTACTTTCTAAAATTGGGTAATTTGGGGGGGTTTTGTGCCATTTTGGCATTTTATGGCCTTCGAAACGGTGATAGGTAGTGAGGAGTGAAATCAAAAATTTGCGCCCTTAGAAATCCTGAAGGCGGTGCTTGGTTTTCGGGGTCCCGTACGCGGCTAGGCTCCTAAAAAGTCCCACACATGTGGTATCCCCGTATTTTGGGGTGCAATTCCACATATAACCATGGCATGTGTGAGCAATATATCATTTAGTGACAACTTTTTGTAATTTTTTTTTTTTTGTCATTATTCAATCATTTAAGACAAAAAAAAAATATTCAATGGGCTCAACATGCCTCTCAGCAATTTCCTTGGGGTGTCTACTTTCCAAAATGGGGTCATTTGGGGGGGTTTTGTACTGCCCTGCTATTTTAGCACCTCAAGAAATGAGATAGGCAGTCATAAATTTAAAGCTGTGTAAATTTCAGAAAATGTACCCTAGTGTGTAAACGCTATAACTTTTGCGCAAACCAATAAATATACGCTTATTGACCTTTTTTTTTACTAAAAACATGTGGCTGAATACATTTGGCCTAAATGTATGACTAAAATTGAGTTTATGCGATTTTTCTTATAACAAAAAAAGTAGAAAATATCTTTTTTTTTTCAAAATTTTCAGTCTTTTTCCGTTTATATCGCAAAAAATAAAAATCGCAGAGGCAATCAAATACCATTAAAAGAAAGCTCTATTTGTGGGAAGAAAAGGACGCAAATTTAATTTGGGTGCAACATTGCATGTCCGCACAATTTACAGTTAAAGCAGCGCAGTGCAAAATTCTGAAAATACCTCTGGTCCTTTAGCTACAAAATGGTCCGGGGCTTAAGTGGTTAAATTTGAAAAATAAACATGCATTTCTTTTTTGGGGGGGAAATTAAAGGTGCCCTACAGTCATGTTTGTGCATGTCTATTAATCACATTTGACAAATCGATTGATTAAGGTCACATAAAGACCACTGCAGTGCAGTGTGCTGTAGAAATGCTTTTGTTACTGCCTGTTGTGTGCGTTTTAGCATGTTTTGTGCCTTTCATTGTCCGTGGCAACCCAATGCATTAACTAAATACACATCTGACACATGCATTGCAGCATGTCACAACGCATGTTAACGCACTGTGTGTTGAAATAGCGCATTTCCAACTTTTCATACATTCTTGTGCATGGCAGAACATTCATTTGAAAAGGGCTGCTTTTAATGTGCATATGTTAATGCGAAGCACCAGAACGGACAGGTCTCAATGGGCCTTATCCACATAGGCATACCAAATCTCTATGCATGTGTGTGTGTGTGTGTGTGTATGTATGTGTATATATATAAGTATACATTTTTTAACAAATGTTTATATTATACGCCATATAACCTTGCCATACCTGTTGATCTTTCCAGAAATGTTGTGATTTGCTAAGGTCTGTGCTCCTTGCTTGTGCTTTATTTGTTATTTATTTGTTATCAGTTACATTGTTCTCAGATGTCTGTCTTGAGACTACAGAATGATGCTCTTTTTGTTATCAAGAAGAGGATATGGTGTGGGCATGTAGTACTGTCCTGTATCTTTTGTCCTAATACAGTATGATAAATGGGCATTGCCATCCTAGAAATAGGCTCAGATTGGAGATAAAAGAATGGAGAGGAATAGGGATGAGCTTCGAGTTCGAGTCAAACTCATTTTCCACTCGAAGATTGCCTGTTCGCACGTTTGCCGAACAGCGAACAATTTGGGGTGTAAAAGTCTATGGGAGAAATCTAAAGTGCTAGATTTAAAGGCTTATATGCAAGTTATTGTAAAAAGTGTTTGGGGACCCGGGTCCTGCCCCAATGTATCAATGCAAAAAAAAGTTTTAAAAACTGATGTTTTTTCGGGAGCAGTGATTTTAATAATGCTTAAAGTGAAACAATAAAAGTGAAATATTAAATTTCGTACCTGGGGGGGGGGGGGGGTGTATAGTATGCCTGTTAAGCAGCGCTTGTTTCCCTTGCTTAGAACTGTCCCTGCACGAAGTGTTATTTCTGAAGGAAAAAAGTCATTTAAAAGCACTCGCGGCTATAATGAATTGTCGGCTCCCGGCAATACAGAGAAAAGTCATTGATAAAAAAAAAAAATGAAAATGCGTGGGGGTCCCCCCAAATTCAATTACCAGGCCCTTCAGGTTCCCCTTAATATCCATACCAGACCTAAAGGGCCTGGTAATTGAATTTGGGGCTTTCCCCTCTTGCGGGGAATAGCCAATGACGTAGGCGGGATACCGTCTACGTCATTGGCTATTCCCTGGCAAGCGGGGAAAGCTGGGGCTTACCCCTCTGATCCAACGGGTGACCACGCCCCCTCGTATGTCTGACTCCGCCTACGTCATTGGCTGAGCGGACCCGATGGGGAACTTCCTCCGCAGTGTAATAAATGAATAGTGCCCCTTCTCACGTTCCCCATCAGGTCCGCTCAGCCTTGCACCCAGTGAAGGTGACCCCGCCCCCTACATCATTGGCTGAGTGGACCTTATGGGGAACGTGAGAAGGGGTGGGGTATATATTTATTTATTACACTGCGGAGGAAGTTCCCCATCAGGTCCGCTCAGCCAATGACGTTTCGTGTGGAGTGGAGACTGCAGCGCTGGACATCAGATCACCGCGGGACACTGGATTACATCGCTGGAATGGGTTTTTTATTTTTAATAAAGGACTTTCCCAACTGTGTCTGTGTGTTTTGTTTTTTTTTTCACTTTTTGTGAAATGATAGGGGTACCACTGTCGGCCGTGCACATTCCAGGGGTGAAGTGTTGGCAGGCGAACTACCTACTAGTCGCCAAATGCTGGACCAGGGAGAAGGGTCCTTACACCCGGAGGGGTTCCAGCTCCTCTGCTAAAGAAGGGGCACGCCACACATAAATCTTTTGGCGTCCCGACTCAACCGGGAGATATTGAGGTTTGTGGCCCAGTCAAAGGAACCAGGGGCAGACGCAACGGACGCATTGGTAACCTTGTGGGGTCAGTATCGGCTAATCTAGGCCTTCCCTTCCATGAGGCTCCTTCCCCATCTGCTTTGCAGAACAGAGGCAGCGAGAATTCCAAGGATTCTGATCGCTCCAGATTGGCCTCAGCGTCCTTGGTACGCCGACCTAGTACGTCTGGTAGCAGACGTTCCCTGGCGTCCACCTCTACGGAAGGACCTGCTAACGCAAGGTTCCATACTCCGTCCTGCTTTACAGTCTCTGGCTTTAATGGCAGGGCTATTGAGAACCAGGTTCTGAGAGACAGGGCCCTGTCAGATTCAGTAATCTCTACTATGAGAATTCCTCGGAAGCCATCCTCTAGGAAGATTTATCATCGCACTTGAAAGGCCTACATTTCCATGTGTGAGGAAATGAAGTGGCATCCGCATACTTATTTTGTTTACAGAATCCTGCTGTTTTTACAGCATGGGGTGGACCAAAGGCTTGCCTTAAGTACTATTAAGGGGCAGATATCTGCCCTGGCTGTCTTTTTTCAGCGACCCCTGGTGGCTCACGCTCTCGTGAGTACATCTGTGCAGGGAGTTCGACATGTGGCTCCTCCGGTCCGTCCCCCGCTACCTCCGTGGGACTTGAACCTGGTCCTCTCGGTGCTTCAGAAGTCACCGTTTGAGAATATTAGGGATATTCCCTTATTGACACTTTCTCAGAAAGTGGTCTTTTTGGTGGCTGTTATGTCAGTTAGCTGAGTTTCTGAGCTGGCAGCCTTGTCCTGCAAGGCTCCCTATCTGATCTTCCACAAGGATAAGGTGATGCTGCGGCAGCAGCCTTCCTTTCTTCCGAAAGTTGTTTCGGCTTTTCATCTCAACGAGGACATTGTACTTCCATCCTTGTGTCCTCATCCGTTGAATCCTAAGGAGTCGGGGTTGCATTCCTTGGACGTTGTCAGAGCTTTGAGAGTATACCTATCTGCTACTTCCCTGTTCCGGAAGTCAGACTCGCTGTTTGTTTCGGTGGCTGGTCCCAAGAAGGGCCTAGCAGTCTCATCGGCCACCATCTCTAGATGGATCCGACAGATAGTAATCCAGGCCTACGCCTTAAAGGGTCAAGCGCCCCCCTTTCCTGTCACGGCGCATTTGACCAGGGCAATAGGTGCCTCTTGGCCTTTCCGACATCAAGCGTCTGTTTCCCAATTATGTAAAGCAGCGACTTGGTCGTTCGCTCACACTTTCACAAAATTCTACAAGGTTGATGTAGGTGCATCTTCGGATGCCTCTTTCGGCCGTAAAGTTTTGCAGGCAGCTGTTTAGAGTTGCAACTCCTCCGTTGGAAGAGTGCTGTTTTGTGTTTGGGGTAAAGTTTACTTTATGCTGTTACCACCCCTCGTTTTGACACTGCTTTGGGACGTCCCACTTGTCAATTGGAAGCTGTGTCGGTCCATGAACGAAAGAGTAAATAGGATTTTTTGTACTCACCGTAAAATCCTTTTCTCTGAGTTCATGGACCGACACAGCACCCACCCCTCCTTTTGAAGTTTGTACTGCTTTTTGACAATCTGATCTGCGAGATGCAGAGTGAGGAGGGGATATACCCCGGACCATTTGGTAGCTAAAGGACCAGAGGTGATTTCAGAATTTTGCACTGCGCTGCTTTAACTGTAAATTGTGCGGACATGCAATGTTGTACCCAAACGAAATTTGCGTCCTTTTCTTCCCACAAATAGAGCTTTCTTTTAATGGTATTTGATTGCCTCTGCGATTTAAATTTTTTGCGATATAAACGGAAAAAGACTGAAAATTTTGAAAAAAAATGATATTTTCTACTTTTTGTTATAAGAAAAATCGAATAAACTAAATTTTAGTCATACATTTAGGCCAAAATGTATTCAGCCACATGTCTTTGGTAAAAAAAAAAAGGTCAATAAGCGTATATTTATTGGTTTGCGCAAAAGTTATAGCGTTTACAAACTAGGGTACATTTTCTGGAATTTACACAGCTTTAAATTTGACTGCCTATCTCATTTCTTGAGGTGCTAAAATGGCAGGGCAGTACAAACCCCCCCCAAATGACCCCATTTTGGAAAGTAGACACCCCAAGGAAATTGCTGAGAGGCATGTTGAGCCCATTTAAATATTTTTTTTTTGTCCCAAGTGATTGAATAATGACAAAAAAAATAAAAAAATACAAAAAGTTGTCACTAAATGATATATTGCTCACACATGCCATGGTTATATGTGGAATTGCACCCCAAAATACATTCTGCTGCTTCTCCTGAGTACGGGGATACCACATGTGTGGGACTTTTTAGGAGCCTAGCCACGTACGGGACCCCGGAAACCAAGCACCGCCTTCAGGATTTCTAAGGGCGCAAATTTTTGATTTCACTCCTCACTACCTATCACTACCTATCACAGTTTTGAAGGCCATAAAATGCAAGATGGCACAAAACCCCCCCAAATTACCCCATTTTGGAAAGTAGACACCCCAAGCTATTTGCTGAGAGGCATGTTGAGCCCATTGAATATTTTTTTTTTTTTGTCCCAAATGATTGAATAATGACAAAAATAAAAAAAAATGTACAAAAAGTTGTCACTAAATGATATATTGCTCACACATGCCATGGTTATATGTGGAATTGCACCCCAAAATACATTCTGCTGCTTCTCCTGAGTACGGGGATACCACATGTGTGGGACTTTTTGGGAGCCTAGCCGCGTACGGGGCCCCAAAATCCAAGCACCGCCTTCAAGGTTTCTAAGGGCATAAATTTTTGATTTCACTCCTCACTACCTATCACAGTTTTGAAGGCCATAAAATGCCAAGATAGCCCAAAACCCCCACAAATGACCCCATTTTGGAAAGTAGACACCCCAAGCTATTTGCTGAGAGGCCTGGTGAGTATTTTACAGCTCTCATTTGTTTTTGAAAATGAAGAAAGACATTTTTTTTTTTTTCTTTTTTAAATTTTCAAAACTTTGTGAGAAAAAGCGAGATCTGCAAAATACTCAACATACCTCTCAGCAAATAGCTTGGGGTGTCTACTTTCCAAAATGGGGTCATTTGGGGGGGTTTTGTGCCATCTGGGCATTCCATGGCCTCCGAAACTGTGATAGGCAGTGAGGAGTGAAATCAAAAATTTACACACATAGAAATCCTGAAGGCGGTGCTTGGTTTTCGGGGTCCTGTATGCGGCTAGGCCCCCAAAATGTCTCACACATGTGGTATCCCCGTACTCAGGAGAAGAAACAGAATGTATTTTGGGGTGCAATTCCACATATAACCATGGCATGTTTGAGCAATATATAATTTAGTGACAACTTTTTGTCCATTTTTTTTTTTTTTGTCATTATTCAATCACTTGGGACAAAAAAAAAATATTCAATGGGCTCAACATGCCTCTCAGCAAATAGCTTGAGGTGTCTACTTTCCAAAATGGGGTCATTTGGGGGGGTTTTGAACTGTCCTGGCATTTTATGCACAACATTAGGAAGCTTATGTCACACATCATCCACTCTTCTAACCACTTGAAGACAAAGCCCTTTCTGACACTTTTTGTTTACATGAAAAAAAAAAAAATTGCAAGAAAATTATGTTGAACCCCCAAACATTATATATTTTTTTAAAGCAAAGGCCCTACAGATTAAAATAGTGGGTGTTGCATTTTTTTTCCGCACAGTATTTGCACATTTTTTGGGGGAAAAACACACTTTTTTTTTTTTTTTAATGCACTAGAAAACACTATATTGCCCAAATGTTTGATGAAATAAAAAAGATGATCATAGGCCGAGTACATGGATACCAAACACGACATGCTTTAAAATTGCGCACAAACGCGCAGCGGCGACAAACTACATTCATTTTTAAAAGCATTTAAAAGCCTTTACAGGTTACCACGTTAGATTTACAGAGGAGGTCTACTGCTAAAATTACTGCCCTCGATCTGCCCTTCGCGATGATACCTCACATGCATGATGCAATTGCTGTTTACATATGACTCTAGACCGACGCTTGCGTTCGCCTTTGCACAAGAGCAGGGGGGGACAGCGGTGCTTTTTTTTTTTTTTTTTTTTAAACTGTTCCTTCCATATTTTTATTTTTTTTACCATTTTTATTGTTATCTCAGGGAATGTAAATATCCCCTATGATAGCAATAAGTAGTGACAGGTACTCTTTTTTTTTTTTTGCAAAAAATTGGGGGGTTAGACCCTAGATCTTTCCTCTGCCCTCAAAGCATCTGACCACACCAAGATCGGTGTGATAAAATGCTTTCCCAATTTCCCAATGGCGCTGTTTATATCCGGGGGAGGGACATTCCCTCCCACTGCTTGTAAAAGCAGTCTAGAGGCTAATTAT
Organism: Rana muscosa; assembly: GCA_029206835.1. Lineage (NCBI taxonomy): Eukaryota > Metazoa > Chordata > Amphibia > Anura > Ranidae > Rana > Rana muscosa. The sequence continues at coordinate 321,207,892 of CM055117.1, read as the reverse complement.
CTGCTAGAATTGCTTTTACATGAAAGCCGGCTGCTGGCTGAAAAGAATGATACCAAGATGATACCTAAACCTGCAGGCATCATTCTGGTATAAACATTCAAAGTCCAGCAACATACCAGTACGTTGTTGGTCCTTGTTGGACATGTATTGTAATCTTTTTTTTTTTTCATGCAGCCTGTTGGCTGAACGAAAAAAAGAGATTGATTGGTGGGTATGCCCACCATTAGAATACCTCCCTTCATCCACCCACTTCTAATGATGGGCATACATGCACCATTTATATATGCCGAAGCATGGGGGCATCCTCCCGCAAAAAAGTTATGCCGCGTACACACGGTCTGACTTTTCCACGGGCAAGCCTCCGTCGGAATTTCGACCGTATATACGCAGCATTAGGAGCAAAATCGCTCCTCCGCCCCTGCTGCCCCCATGCTTCGGCATATATGCTCTTTTTTTTAACTGTGGTGGTGAAATCACCTCCTACAGCGTTGGAGTCACGGCTTTATGTATCGTGGGAGCAAATGCTGTTGCTGTCAAGATAAATAGATCCGCGCTGCAACTGAATGGCATACCTGCTAAGCAAATGGTGGTTAACATTAAAACAAAGTAACATTACAGTACAACAGTAAGACCTTACCATACCATACCTGCAAAGCAAATACCAAAACAAAACCTAGTAAAAAATAAAACATTTTTTTAACGCAACCTGTGCCTAAAATATATATATGCCGAAGCATGGGGGCATCCTTCCGCAAAAAAGTTATGCCGCGTACACATGGTCGGACTTTTCCACGGACAAGCCTTCGTCGGAATTTCGACCTTATTTACGTGGCATAAAAGGTTATGCCGCGTACACACGGTCGGACTTTTCCACGGGCAAGCCTCCGTCGGAATTTCGACCGTATATACGCGGCATTAGGAGCAAAATCGCTCCTCCGCCCCTGCTGCCTCCATGCTTCGGCATATATGCTCTTTTTTTTTTTAACTGTGGTGGTGAAATCACCTCCTACAGCACTGGAGTCACGGCTTTATGTATCGTGGGAGCAAACGCTGTTGCTGTCAAGATAAATAATTCCGCGCTGCAGCTGAATGGCGCACCTGAAAATAAAAATTACATACCTGAAAAGCAAGCATGATAAAACATTGCAGAATAGAATACAGTAAAAAAGAGCAGAACAATAGAGAGAAAATAGAGAGAGAGAGAGAGAGAGAGAGAGAGAAAGAAAATAGAGAGAGAGAGAGAACAATAAAACGACAACTATTTTTGTTTTTTTTATTTTATATTTTTTTTGTGTTTTGTTTTTTACGTTTTTTTTTTCTTTTTTACACTTTTTTTTGTAACTTTAACAACTGTAATGGTTCGGGTCTCTCAAAATGTAATGGCATCTTGGGAGAACCTGTGTAAGTGTGTCCTAGTCTGTGAAATGCTGTACCCTACGCTAAAACTTCACTTTTGAGTGGTAGCGTTCAAAACATTCACCAAGGCAAACACCAGGTTTGTCAGGACAGAGTGGACAAAAAACACGTGTGTCACGCCTAAATCCGCGCTTGCTACAGACACGACATCTTTTTTGGGGGGTACGTTGGGTAGGGGTACTCGGGAGGGCATACGGATAATGCCTCTCATGCAGCCGGCTTACTGCATTTGGTTGGGAATGGTGAGGTGCAGAACTGCCTGGATACAGGAGTTCTGTGACTATCTCATTCTGGAATTTTAGAAGAGATAACGTCCCGCCTGAAGCTCTGTATAGCACATGAGCGTTCAGCAAAGCCAATTAGAATAAGGATAGAGACACTTTTTTGTACCAGCGTCTCACCTTACGGTCAATTAGATACAGCGCCAACAACTGGTCGTTGAGGTCCACCCCTCCCATATTTTGGTTATATTCGTGGACACAGAGGGGTTTCTCCACAACACCAGTCGCCGTAGGAATTTGGACTGTCGTGTCTGCATGAAGGGAGGTAAGAAGGAAAACATTCTTATTGTCCCTCCACTTCATAGCGAGCAAGTTATTACACTTCAAGCAGGCTCTCTCCCCCAGCCTAAGACGGGCATCTACAAGCCGCTGGGGAAAGCCCCGGCGATTAGGTTGCACGGTGCCACATGCTCCAATCTGATGATCAAAGAAGTGACTAAACAGTGGCACGCTCGTGTAATAATTGTCCACATACAAGTGGTACCCCTTTCCGAATAAGGGTGACACCAAGTTCCACACTATCTTGCCAGCGCTCCCGATGTAATCCGGGCAGTTGACCGGCTCAACCTGACTGTCTTTTCCCTCATAAACCGTAAAGCTCAATACATAGCCTGTTGCCCTGTCACAGAACTTATAGAGCTTGACCCCGTATCTGGCACGCTTGCTGGGAAGGTACTGCTTGAAAGACAAGCGGCCAGAACATTTAATCAGGGACTCATCAACGCAGACAACTTGATCGGGAATCAACAAGGCTGCAAAACGTTCGTTGAAGTGGTTTATGAGGGGCCGAATTTTATAGAGCCGGTCGTATTCAGGGTCTCCACGTGGACGACAAAGTTCATTGTCGAAGTGCATGAATCTTTGGCAATTTTAGGCAACTGGGGGTTAGCGGCGATGAATTGACCAGCATATAAATTACTCTGGTCCACAATAGATCTATAGAGATCTTCCGTGAATTAAAATCAATTGGCATAAAATTAGCTGTTTCCACCTGAATACCGGGTTGGGCAGTGAATGGGGGAAGTACGGGTTCTGCAGAAGTGGTGGGGACCCAATCAGGGTAGGCGAATTCTGCAGGAAGGGCACTATGGGCACGACGGGCCTGCCTTTGTCTTCTTGGTGGCAGCGGGACACTACTTGTGCTTGCCACCTCGCCAGCTTGAACTGCACTTATGGGACTCGCCACGTCACCACGTGATACTGCAGTGCTGGATGTACGCCCAGGCTGTACTAGGCCGCTGGTGCTTGCCAATTCACCAGAAGGAATAGCGGCGCTAGTACTACTCTGCTCCATGATATGAGAGACCTGCGGTTCTTGCTCCTCAACAACCTCAGAAGATCGGGATCGGGTACGCCTGACCTTAGCAGGGACCTCAACTTCGTCGTCCGAGCTATCTGACGTGGGGCCGCTGACGTCACGGTCTTCTACGGGAAGATATTCTGAGCCTGAATCTGACAGATGCGTGACCTCCTCTTCACTATCTGTCATGCTCAGAATCTCGTAGGCCTCTTTACTAGTGTACCTTCGTCTTGCCATTTTGGGCTCTAAATTTAGGGGTACATTAGTAAGATTCACAGGTAAAAAAAAGCACCTGACTGTCAGCAAATGTATCAAACGCTACCAAAAAAACTGTTAGCGATCGCAGGGATCAGGACTGTCTCTGCGAACGCTGCAGTTATGTGTGTTGTGTTTGGTAAGTGACAGTGATCGATCGATACTGCACTTGGGTGGGCTGGGCTGGGCTGGGCGGAGGGGCTAAACGCAGGTGCTAGCAGGTATCTGGGCTGATCCCGCTAACACTGCGGTTTTGGGAACCCTAAACCGCTGGGGACGCTAGTATAGATCTGATCAGATACTATACCACTAAGGGAGGTGTATGCTTTGCGCGTGGGTGTTAGCGTTACTGGCACTAACCTGACGCTGCCCGGGGCGACGCAGACCCTCTCTGGCGCTAAAACCTAATTGATATCAGCCGCCAGGCGATCAGGGGGTTAAGAAAAACTAAAGGTTGGGACTTTTAGTTGAGGTGTGGGGCCTAAAGGAACACCTCCATCCCGGTATCTGGAAAAGGGAAGCAAATATGCAAAGGTGGGACTTTGAGTCGAAGCATGCTTCCCAGGAGGTAACACGGATCAATTGAATGGGGCATGTATCCAGTTAATAGAACCAAAGACATTACATGAGAGCATTGCATGGCAATTGACAGTCAGTATTTTAATCGTATACAAAGTAACAAGGACAATAATAACATAGCACACCTAATGTACCAGTCCACAATTGAATGGTATACAAATTACAGCAATCAATGGTAGTAAAATATAGTAACACATTGGTTCATAAAAATCCCGGTGACAACATAGAGAGAAAAGGGGGGCCCAATTCAATGAAGCGTGTCTCCATGATAAGAATTACGTAGATTAAGTGCGCTGGCACAGTCCACTGAGTATAGAGACTGGTAGATAATAATGATATTAACGTACATACAAGAAAGAGCATCTAATTAGCTCGCAGTGGGCATATTGATACATTGTATGAAAATTATACATAACCAGTATCATTAAAATGTATCTCCATGATAGTTATAACCGTAGTTGATTGGTGAATACCAATTGTTGTATGAGGTGATGAATGGTGCAGTAGCAATATGTATAGATAAGGGCATCTTATTGGCTCTACGCGTTTCGTGGCTACTGCCACTCTTCAGGAGCAGGTATGGGGTAGAGGTCTATAAATGACAAGGCAATAAAATTTGAGATAAAGATTGTATAATATATAGAAAGTATATAAAATCAAGGGGCAGGAAATGAAGGTGGAGCAATAACAATACCCTGGGTTACTTACATGTATGTCAATGGTGGTGGGTAAAGGCGTAAGGGGGTGGGCCCGGCCAGGCCCACCCCCTTACGCCTTTACCCACCACCAGTGCAAACGGTGACACTGTGACTGGGGGTGATCTGGGGGTGACTGGGGGGTGTAAGTGTGCCTACGTGTACTGGTGTCAGTGGGCTGTTGGTGCACTTACTATGTGAGGTCTTCTCTCCTCGCGCCGGATCGAAAAGACCGACACAAGGAGTTATGACATCACTTTCCTCTGCCTGTGTTTACATTACACAGGCAGGGGAAGCTCTCTCATTCGCCGGGAGCGATCGCGAGGGGGTGGCCGGAATCGAACGGCCGTCCCCTCATCCCTGATCGCTCCCAAACGAATAACGGACGCTCACTGTAAAGAAGGGGGGTCCGATCGGACCCCCCAACTATACAAAGGCAATCACGTAGATCTACGTGATTCTGCCTGTCGGTGCCATTCTGCCGACGTATAATTACAGTGGGTGGTCGTTAAGTGGTTAAAGGAATATTTCACTTTTATTGTTTCACTTTAAGCATTATTAAAATCACTGCTCCCGAAAAAACGTCCGGTTTTAAAACTTTATTTGCATTGATGCATGTCACCCGGGTCCCCAAACCCTTTTTAGGACAATAACTTGCATATTAGCCTTGATAATTGGCACTTTTGATTTCGAACGTTCGAGTCCATTGTATTTAATAGGGTTCCAAAGTTTGCGCAAACTTTAGGTCTGTTCGCAGGTTCTGGTGCGAACCGAACGGGGGGTGTTCGGCTCATCCCTAGAGAGGAATATGGAAAGCACAGTACATTTTTTGCTTGTAAACAAAGTAGCAGTAATTGGGCAACCCTAAGAGCCCATTCACACAGGGGCGTCTTTGGATCCGACTCCAAATCGCCCCAGGTCGCCCCTAGTCGCCTCAGGTCGCGCTGGCTGAAGAAATCAATGTAAGTTAATGGAGCCGTCCTTATGCACACTACTGCAGTCGCTCCGACTTCAAAAAAGGTCCCTGTACTACTTCAATCCGACTCCTAGGCGACCTGTAACCATTCATTTCAATGGGAGTCGCCTCTCACTGTCTTAATAGGAGCGACTCTCCAGGAAGATAACATACATTTCTCCTGCAAAACTCTCTCTCCCCCCTCCCTCCCACAGAGCTGATTCTTGTTTGATTGGCCACTGGAATGTCTCTTGTCCTGCAGGCAACTTGGAGTTGCCTTGTAAATAGCTCCAGGTCGCGCTGTGATTCATACTCAGGTAGTGTCTGAGTTGCCTCATAAAATCGCGCTGGAAGTCGTGTTGCCCCTGTGTGAATGGGCTCTTACCCATGGACATGTTGTATCTAGCATATTTGACACCTGGAGCAGTAATTTTTTTTTTCTAACAATCTTTATCTATTTGACTAGAAAGTTTCCCTACTTTTAATGCCCATTAAACTATGGATATGCTCTAAAAAAAAAAACCCTGAATAAAGTTTCTAGGGCATATCTCCTATGTTTTAGTTTTTTATTGTTGCATCTTATTATATGGCACATGGTTTTGTTTACACATTAATTGATATATGCATATTTAATTTTATGTAGTTGCATTTCTTTGCACTTCATCGATACAGGAATATTGATACATGTTTTACAAGCGCTGCACTTATCTTTATCCATTTTGACTTTGTGTCTAGTATTCAGGTTATAGTGTTCAGCTGCTGCTTGCTATATTTTAAACTGAGCGTGGATATTTCACCCATCTACAATCATTTGTTTTTCATCACTGAATAATACAGTGTTTTCATCTGAAATAATGCATTTGCAAGTAAAACAATTTTTCTCTTATCGTCCATGGACTGACACAGCTCTCATACTGTTTATGTGTGGGTATATGTCCCTGCTCGCAGGAGAAGATCTAGGCAGAATGTTAGATGTTAGAGACCTACATTCTAGAACAAAACCAGAGCTGAACAGCCCAGCCCAGGGGGGCGGTCCCTGCGGACATGACCCTCCTACCTGCAGCCAGCAGCCTGTTGTTTTTTTTTAGCAGAAGGAGAAGACGTGACTCTCTCAGGAGCCAGTCTCCTGGAAGATTTAACTTTTAAATGTTATTCCTTTTGAAATTTTATTTTATTTTTGAGACCTTCAACTGTCGGCTGGGCAACAGGTTGGGTACACTGGTATCCTCGTAGTCTTCCCTGTCCGACCATCGAGCGTGCTTATCCTCACCTTGTGTGCGTGAGACTCAGTTCACGACATACCCCATGACTCCAGGGGTGGCCAGGTTGCTTTTATGCTCCCGCCGTCCTCTCAAGATTGAACAGTACCTGTCTGTATCTTTCGCGGTGGACCGGGCCGACAGCTACTCAGTACTACTCTGTGATAGGTCTGTCTGAAACAAGCCAGGACGGGTAAGTAGTCTCTCCTGCTGCAGGTGAGTACATGCTGGCTGTGTTTCTTTATCTGGGGGGTTTCTCCCTGTCTCCCCCCTGTTATGCTGCTCTCTGCACCCTGTACTGGTGCTGTGCTGTGTGGGGGTACTTGGGGGGCGCTCATGTCTGTGTAGTGGACTCTGGGAGAGGAGCAGTGTTCTGGTGTGTGACTGTGGGGACTTCATTGCGTGCGCCATTAGCGCTGTTTGTGTTTTTAAATAATGCGCTCGGCGGCCATCTTGCCGTGGTTCAATGGTGCAGTTATACATGCGGCCATTTTCTTGAAGCCACGGCAGTTTCACTTTCGGCCTCTATCGGCGCTGCGGCGGCGTGAATCTCCTCAGTCTCCTCACAAATTCCTCACTCTCTACTCGGGCTTCACTCGCGCTGCAGCGCGGTTTCATACAGCGGAACTGAGCGGTTCTTAAGGGTTGGTGGGTCCTCTGGGGATCCCCTCCTCAGCACAGCCAGTGGGTGGACTGTATTATTCACTGTAATAGTGTATAAGGTGTCAGAGGGTGGCAGTATGGAGTCTGGTTCACCTGCTTCTCCACACTTGTCTGAGGCAACTGGCAGTGCTCCTGCACCTACGGTCCCTATGGACCAGTTGTCGGCAGTCCTGGAATCATTCCTTGTCAGAATGGAAGCGGTGTGCGAGCGCAAGGGAGCTGTAAAGCGCCCCCTTCCCATACATTCTCCTGTAGGGGAGTGCTCTGTCTCAGATATGGGCCTAGCTACTACTGCTCAGGACCCTAGCTCTGAGGATTTTAATATTTTTGAACAGGACATTCCTTGTGAGGAAGACCCCAGTTCTTAACCAGTAACTGACAGGGTGCTTGTAAGTGAACTCATTGATGCTGTGAGGGACACTCTCAAGCTAAATGTTGAGGCTGAGGAACCTCAGGTGGAAGCTGTCTCCTTTGGTTCCTTTAAAGCCGTTTCTTCAAAAAAGGTCTTTCCGTATCTGCCCTTTTTTTTTATACATTCATTGACCAAGTCTGGGATAAGCTGCAGAAGACTTTGACGGTCCCACTGCGCCTAGCCATAAGGTACCCCTTAGAGGAGAACCTGGTTAAGAAGTGGGATCTCCCCCCAGTGGTCGACCCCCCGGTCGCCCGTTTGAATAAGGCTACCACGCTCCCAATGGAAGGTACTCCAGCATTTAAGGATCCCACTGACAGGAGGTCAGAAGTGGCGAGTAGAACTATGTTTACCTTATTGGGGTCTGCCTTACGCCCTATAGTGGCGGCGACACTTGTGTCTCAAACACTCACAGGATGGGAAAAGATTTTGCACCAGACGGTACAGGAGCATAATCTCCCTCCTGAGACCATTGCCCTGGCTCACCAACTTGCGCAGGGTTTAGTCTGTGTGCGATGCCACTTCAGATGCGGCCCCTTTAATATCCGGGGCCTCTATCTCTGCTGTGGTGCTGCGTCGCCTTATCTGGCTGAAATGCTGGTCGGCCGACCTAGCTTCCAAAAAGCTCCTGGCTGACTTGCCCTTTAAGGGCGGTAGACTGTTTGGAGCCACCCTGGATGACATTATTAAGGATGTCACAGGGGGTAAGAGCACCTTCCTTTCTCAGTCTATTAAGGGAAAGGAGCCCCACCGCAGGCCGGGCCCTTCCTTTCAGGCGAAGAAGTTTTTTCGTCAGGCAGATTCCACGGGTAAGCCCGCCCAGACTGAAAAAAGTGCGGTTGGGGGACAAAGCCGTCCCTGGGTGCATAAGCCTACCAAGCAAGCTCCCAAGCCCGCCACCGCATGAAGTCTTGCCCCTGCCCGACTCTGGGGTGGGGGGACGTCTTTGCAGGTTCACGGTGGTCACCTCGGGATACAGGATAGAGTTCTGCTCGTGGCCCCCAAACAGGATATTTCCCTTCCTCTCCTTCCTGCCCGCCGGGTGGGCCTCTTGGGGGGCCGTACAGGATTTGCTCAGTTGCGGAGTAATTGTGGCGGTTCCGTCACAAGAGGTTTCAAGAGTTTTACTCGAACCCGTTTGTTGTCCCAAAGAAGGACGGGGTGAAGGTGCTAAAATTCCGGATGGAATCCATTCGCGCGGTGATTGCGACACTCCACCAAGGGGATTTTTTGGCATCCTTGGATATCAAGGACGCTTACTAGCACGTTCCAATCTGCGCAAGTCACCAGAGGTTTCTGCGCTTTGCCATAGGCGAAGTCCACTATGAGTTAGTGGCTCTTCCCTTCGGCCTAGCATCGGCACCACGGGTTTTCACCAAAGTGCTTGCCCCGGTTCTAGCTTTGCTGAGACAGCGAGGAATTGTTATCGTGGGCTATCTGGACGATCTCCTTCTAAGAGCAGAAAATGGCTCAGAATTGGAGGAAAATGTGACAATCGTCAGTCAGACCCTCCAGGAATTCGGGTGGCTTCTGAACATGCAGAAGTCGGTTCTAGTCCCGACTCAACGATTGGAGTATCTGGGTCTGATCCTGGACACTTCGGCAGCGAAGGTGTTTCTACCCTCGGAAAAGTTACTGACACTTCAGTCGGCAGTGCGGGTCCTGACGTCCCGAAAATGGTTGTCAATTTGTCTCTGCATGAGAGTCCTGGGACTAATGGTGGCCTCCTTTTGAGGCGGTTCCGTATGCCCAATCACACACTCGGGCATTGCAGAAGGGAATTCTGTCTGTTTGGGACAAGTCCCCATTGTCATTGGATCTTCAGATCCAGGTGAGTCACTCTGTCAAGGCGTCCCTGACGTGGTGGCTGAGATCCCCGGCTCTTCGGGCCGGGAAGTTGTTCCTCCCCATCCAGTGGACGGTGGTCACGACGGACACCAGCCTGCCGGGCTGGGGAGGAGTTTGGGGAGTCCTGTCAGCTCAAGGGCTCTGGACTCCGGACGAATCTCGTCTACCAATCAACGTCCTGGAATTGTGGGCGATCAGACTGTGTCTCTCCGTATGGTCGAAGAGGCTACAGGGCCGCTCGATCAGAATTCAGTCGGACAACGCCACGGCTGTGGCGTATGTCAACCATCAGGGGGGCACTCGGAGCTCGGCTGCGGCATCCGAGGTCGCCCACATCCTATGGTGGGCGGAAAGAAGCGTGCCGGCGCTGTCGGCCGTCTACATTCCGGGCATAGAAAACTGTCAGGCGGACTGAGTCGCCAGTCCCTGGACCAGGGGGAGTAGTCCTTTCACCCGGAGGTGTTTCAACTCCTTTGTCGGCGGTGGGGCACACTGGATGTGGACCTGATGGCATCTCGACTCAATCGCAAGATGTCGGTTTGTGGCCAGGTCCAGGGACCCCTGGGCGGATGCCTCAGACGCGTTGGTGGCCCCCGTGGGGTCAGTATCGCTTGATGTATGCTTACCCTCCGCTGCAGTTGATTCCTCGTCTGCTGCGCAGGGTAGCGGCCGAGGGCATTCCGGTGATCCTCATTGCCCCGAATTGGCCTCGGCGTCACTGGTACGCCGATCTGGTACGTCTCATTGCAGACGTCCCTTGGCGACTACCCTTGAGGGAGGATCTTCTGTCTCAAGGTCCTATTTTTCATCCTGCTTTACAGTCTCTGGCTTTAACGGCATGGCTATTGAGAGCCAGGTACTGAATGACAGAGGCCTTTCAGATTCGGTAATTTCAACCATGCTTAGGGCACGGAAGTCTTCTTCTAGAAAGATCTATCACCGTACCTGGAGAGCTTACATCGCTATGTGCGAAGAGCTAGACTGGCGTCCACGGACGTACTCTGTCCCCAGAATCCTGCGGTTCTTGCAGCATGGTGTGGCCCAAAGGCTGGCTTTGAGCACAATTAAGGGTCAGATTTCGGCCTTGGCCGTTTTTTTTCAACGTGCCCTAGCAGGTCCTTCCTTAGTTAGCACTTTTGTGCAGAGGGTTCGCCATGTCGTTCCACCTGCCAAGCCTCCGCTCCCTCCTTGGGATCTGAACTTGGTGCTCTCGGTTCTTCAGTCTCCTCTCTTTGAAAATATCAGAGCTATTCCTCTTTTAACTTTGTCCCAGAAGGTGGCTTTTTTAGTGGCCATCACTTCTGTTAGACGGGTGTCTGAGTTGGCGGCTCTGTCATGCAAGTAGCCTTACCTGGTCCTCCATAAGGATAAGGGGGTGTTGCGACCATGACCGTCTTTCCTTCCAAAGGTGGTTTCGGCTTTTCACCTTAATGAGGACATTGTCCTTCCGTCCTTGTGCCCTCACCCATCGCAGCCCAGAGAGTTTGCGCTTTACAATTTAGATGTGGTGCGAGCCTTACGGGTGTACCTGGCGGCTACTGCTTCTATTCGGAAGTCTGACTCACCGTTTGGCCCTGTTTTGGACCAGAGACAGACACAAACGGTGTTATCTGCCACTATTTCTAGGTGGATCAGACAGACTGTTATACAGGCCTATGCCATTAAGGGGCGGGCGCCTCCCTTTCCGGTTACGGCGCATTTCACCAGGGAAATTGGTGCTTCCTGGGCTTTCCGACATCAAGCGTCGGTTGCACAAGTGTGCAAGGCGGCTACCTGGTCGTCCGTTCATACCTTTTTCAAAATTCTATAAGGTTCATGTGGCTGCATCTTCGGATGCTTCCTTTGGCCGCAAAGTGTTGCAGGCCGCTGTTTAATGTTGCATCTCCTCCGTTGAGGAGCTTTGCTGGTTTGGAGTGAAGTTTTGGTTGTTTCTTTACTATTGCTCCCACCCTTTTCGGATACTGCTTTGGGATGTCCCACACGTAAACAGTATGAGAGCTGTGTCAGTCCATGAACGATTAGAGAAAATAGGATATTTGTACTCACCGTAAAATCCGTTTCTCTGACGTCCATGGACTGACACAGCACCCACCCTTCTTTTAAGGTTTGTACTGCTTTGTTCCGAACTGAGGCTGCTGGCTGCAGGTAGAAGGGTTATGTCCGGAGGGACCACCCCCTGGGCGGGGCTGTTCAGCTCTGGTTTTGTTCTAGAATGTATGTCTCTAACATTCTGCCTAGATCTTCTCCTGCGAGCAGGGACATATACCCACACGTAAACAGTATGAGAGCTGTGTCAGTCCATGGACATCAGAGAAACTGATTTTACGGTGAGTACAAAAATCCTATTTTTTTTTGCTATGTGTGAGCCCCCAATGATGTGGGTTGTTTGGACATTTTATTGGAGATGTACTCTTCAATGCTGTGACCTTAACTTAAAGTGCAGGTTAGGAACTGCAGCCTCCACAGCCAATCTTCTGGATGACATTGAAGGACATTCTTGCGGTAAACTTCTTAAATGTATCTTCACTTTTATTTACATAGCAAAAAATTTATGTGGTCACAATGACCTTGGTGGCTGAGAGGTTGGCACTTTTGCCACCAGTTTTGACTTGTATTTTAAAATATTGTGGTAGGGGGTTACTTGTCCCCCTGTCAAACTGGTTCTTTAGTGTGTGAATGTGATTGTGACATTAGAGTGTTGGCTTCATTGGTGGGACAGGGACAGATAAAATATGACTTTGCATAATATGTTGCCTAATGGCAAGCCTCAGTAAACTGAAATATGGGTTTCCAATAGATTACTGTGCCTGAAGCTATAGATGATTTTTTTTCATTTGTTTCAGATGAAGATGTCCAGGCAAGAATGAAACAGCTCAATAACGCAGGAGAGGAAACACAAAAATAAGGACAATCAAAGTCAGTTTATCTTTTTTTTTTCTAGTAGCTTCCATAATGGTGTGAAAGCAACTTGGTATTCGTGGCATTTATAGATTGAATTCTAAGGAACGCTTATCATTACCGAAGATCTTTTAGATAACAGTCTTCGAGATTGATTTTTCTTTTGACATGCTGTAGATTTGCTGTTAGCATATGTATAATCTCAAGGTCATTGAAGACAGAGTCTGTATTATAAATGCAGGAGGTCACACTTTTACATCTTCTTATGGGATATTTCATCTCCTTAAACATTTCTTATGTAAGAATATTGTAATAACAGGGAAAATGGGTACCATAATTAAACCAGGGTTTTATACACTATATTAATGAAACCTGGATACAAGAGATATCCAGCCTTAACATTATTTAAATATAATTTAAATCTAAAGCTTATAGAATGTAACTGTTAGGAGTATGTAATGGACAGTGCAGCTGTCAGGGCAGTGGTCAGGACTGTACAATAAACAACATGGCTTACAGAGGTCAAGAATATGTCATGAACAGCACAATTAGAGTGCAGCAGTCAGGAGTATATCTGGGGTGTGTCTCACTTATGTGGTGGTCAGTGGAGTGCCCTTTTCATTGGTCATAGTCAACGATGTCCTGCTTCATTTTCTATTGTACAGGAATGCCTATAAAAGTACCTTTCATGATTTCATAGTTCATAACTGCATTTGCCTTTTTTTTTTTTTTTTGTTTAATTCCTGCCTACCAAACTATACCACCAGCTATAAAAGTACCTTTCATGATTTCATAGTTCATAACCACATTTGTCCTTTTTTTTTTTTTGTTTGTTTGTGTTAATACTTGCCTGTCAAACTATACCACCAGCTTAAGCTTTTTATGACTGCCGATATTTAACCTTCTTCTAGGTACCCTGATGATTTTATTTAACATGTATAAACAAAATGATTATTTGAATATGTACACATTTTTTCTATCCTTTTAGATCTTAAATTCCGTCAAAACCTCTGTGTGTCCCGATGGCTGATGGAAACATAACTACAGACACAAGACATTTGGCTACCTGTTGTGGTGCAGTCCACCTCTTGTAGAAGATATACTGTATACATGGCACAACATTTATAATCGCTTATTTTAGTATCTGCTGAGGGCAGTCAAATCTCAGAGACATTTTAGTAGCCATTCTGCTTTATTAATTGTATGTTTTAAAATGGTACAAATTGTATACAACTTTGTTTTTACCTTTTTTTTTTTTTCCCCTTTTCTTACAGGATAATGTTGTCCTGTCTGTGAAATGTTTAACAGAAATACAGCACAGATTTTTTTAAAGTTATTTTTAGTATAGATATTTCTAAAATGGGTATCTGTATTAGGGCCCAAAGTAAACGCATTTGCAGACAATAGATAGTGGATGGCGATCATAAAAAGCTCCAGCCATCTTGTTTTTACCTGGTGCTGAGATATATATGTATTCTAGTGTGCTATCAGTGTGCATTTGTTATAAATACTGTGTTCTGCTCATCTTTTCACTGATACCGGGGTCACCGGCCTAAAATGTCTTACTGGTCAATAATTGTACAGCTTGAGTACCCCAAGGTTATCTGTGGCGGCAGTTTGTAATCTGTTACAGCCCAGTTGTTGCCTACACCTTTCAAACCTATGGGTATGGGACAAGGCTCATGGGTACCAAACTCCTCACTGTTGATTTGCACATCTATTCAGTATTTAAACATTTGCTATAAGTGGTTTGACCTGTCCTAGATTAGAGTTTACATCAGCTCTGTGCCCATTTGTTATTAAATCATGTTTGTCTGTAGCATGTCTCTGATAACCCATAAGATCAAACTAATATGTTCGGCATAAACTCTACATAGCTTTACAGAACTATATAATTTTAAAAGACGTAACCAGCAAGTTTGTGCTTATGAAAAGTTAATAAATAAATTGCTTTTATTTTTAAAAGCAATATCCTTACAATAAGGAAACAATGTAGACTACACTAGACTTTAACTTGACACTCAAAGTAGTGATTTCAACCGTTATTTGGTATAGTCATTAGAAGTTAGTCGAGGTTCCCTAGAGCATAGAAGCAAATCTGGATTATTCGTAATATTTCAAGTAAAATATTTTTGCATATTTATGTTCTGGTATTTGAAAATATTTTTGGATTGCTGATATAATGGCTAACAGATTAACAGGCTACATTTTCTAGTTTGAGATTAAATAGTTATCTGGCTTTAAGATTTTATATAGGGTATTCATAAAATATGTAAGAAATAGATAATCCACCAGTAGAGACAGTTTGAATTACTTTAAACACCCATTTCTTCAACTAATTCATAGGTATGTTCCTCCTAACCACACTACACCACTTGGCCTGTGTAGACAGGAAAGTGCAAGCTCCTCCATTTTGCAAAAAATACTTAAATTGGATAACTATTGACCTAGTAAAAGAGTAAAAAGTACATGGTAGTGAATTGTAATATGTTTTCTAAAATAACTACACAAAGTACAGGGATTGCTATTTTTTAGCCTGTATGTTTTCTTAATAAACCCCAATGCATGGTTTGCAAAGAAGTGTGTAATGTAGTGGGACAGGGGACACCTTCTGTAATGAAAAGGGACAGCCAATCTAATAGAGCCACGGGTGCCTAGGTTTCCCTAATGGAGTTGAGAGGTATCTTAATATAGCGCGGTCTTCCCCCGAAGGGTCCCGACGCGCATAGCAGAGTTCCTCGGAAAAGAGGACCCAGGAACCAAGAACCAATGGAGAGTTCTGCTTTAGGCCGGGTTCACATCAGTGTGGTCCGTTTTTTCTGCATCGTGTTTTTATGGGCCTTTTACACACATTTTTAGGTGCGCTGCTATTAAATGCTATGAGAACAAACGTTCACTTTGATGCGCTTTCATGAAAATGCACATTCTATGAGTTTAATGGCAGCCGCACCTAAAATCTCAACACAAAAAACTGCATCGCACTAATGTGTATGGGGCTTTAAAGGGAAGGACAGAGGATGTGAGGAGATAATCAGAGAACAACGTAGAGAAAGAATAGCAAGGGAAACATATTCCTGCCCCGTGTCAGTCTCACTGTTAGCTGACATCTTTATCAGTTTAGAAGGACACAAACCACAATAGTGTCCTTATTTTTCACTTTTTTATTTTTATTTTTAATGAACAAAGCAATTTAAAACTAAAAATAGAAATTTGTATAAATTCCATTGTGTTTGAGATCCGATTATAGTAACACTTGTGTTGCCTGTACAGCTGCTTGCTTGAAGAGGCTGCATTTAGAACATTTATTGAAAAAACTAAAGATACAACCTACAGTATATTCACAGCTGTGACCCTTGACTAGGTTAAGTGCATTTGTAAGTATATTTGAATCGCTATTGGAGTATTTACATAAACACACCTGGATCTGAGTTTTTTTTTTTGGCCTAAAGTAGTAGTTCAATCAACAATATACACACATTGGTATGGTTGCATATTTGCAAATAGAACCCAAAACAATGTTCACAAGACAATGTATAGTACATGTATGGTGGGTTATGTGATATTTACATATAACACACAAGATAATGAACAGTACAGGTACGGTGGGTTATATGATCCTTAAAATAACACACAAGACAATATACAGTACAAGTATGGTGAGTTACATGATATTTACATATAACACACATCAATGTACAGTACATGTATGGTAGGTTATATGATCCTAAAAATAAAACACACGACAATATACAGTACAGGTGAGTTACATGATATTAAAAATAACACAAGACAGTGTACTGTACAAGTATGGTGGGTTACATGATATTACAAATGACATACAATGTACAGTATAGGTATGTTGGATTGCATTGCATACAAAACAATGTATAGTACCAGTATGGTGGGTTACATGATGTTTACAAATAAAACATAAACCAATATATACAGTACAAGACAATGAACAGTATGGTGGGTTACATATTCATAAGACAATGAGTGCTTTTATGTCTCAGGAAAAAAAGAGCCCAGTGTATGGTAACATTGGCTTTTATCCTCAATTGTTCACTAAGGCCCCTTTCACACTTGTGCGACTTGTTCTGCGAATTTGGACAGAAAATTTACATAAGTCGTACCCCATGATTTCCAATGAGTACCATTCATATCTATGCAACTTCAAGTTGCAGCCACTTTAAAGTAATCCCTGCACTACTTTGGTGTGACTTGATGTCCATTAACCTCAAGATTACACAGGCATTGCTTCAAGTCGTGCGACTTTCAGGTCGCACAAGTGCGAAAGGGGCCTTAACTGAACAAATGTACACGGGATGCAGCCTAATTTCAAGATCTAAATTAGGTTGCTCTTTACAACCCATGTAATAATGAAACAAAACAATGGACAAGACCTTTGAAGTAGGAGTCACGGTAACACAGTTGTATAAGGTAGTTGTATAACACGCAAAGACACTCACTCAATGGTTTAAATATATCCTATATGTCAGAATATCTAATGATATTTCACAGGCAAACTTTTTTATATTGCAACAGACTTGGCCTTTCTTGAGGAGAACTACAGCCAAAATGGAAAATAAAAGTAAACCCTAGGTATAGCTATTGTCTACACTTTGGTTTATGGCAATCTGTATCGCACCAGGAAGCTTTCTCCGTTCTAACTAAAATAATGGTTGGGGAAACTGTTGGCAGTGACATTATGAAGTACAGTAACTGTTTACAGTCTTATGGAATTACTTGGGGCTCCAAGATATGTTAGGAGATGTTGACATATTGTATCCCTACAGTCTGTTCTGCAAATGTCTTCAAAAGTGCATTGACCATATTACTTAGTCCTACAAACTGTCCTATACCTGCTCAGCTGCCAGGATAGTTTTTAGCAATCATCAAAAGATCATTCTGGAGTTTATTGCTGATTTGGTCCAGAACTAACTTCTTTCAACATACTTTATTTTGGATGATATTAAAAAGCTTTGATAAAGTCTTTCATGTTTTAATATCCTCCTCAAATGATTGTTCTTATTATGTTAGGCACAATAAGCCCTTTGTGACATTAATCATTTTACAAGTACAAATTCAAAAGACCATATACCATCATAGAACTTGAAATGTGTCCTACTGTATATACATTTTGCTATTTAGTTATACAGTATACAAATTACACTTTTCTGTTACCAACCATGCCTAAAAAGTTCCTTCAATTCCTATTCACAGGAGATTTTATGGTTCAGAGGGACCTTTTTTAAATCTATTTCTAATCTGTTCAAAGAAGCGTATATGTATGTATAGATCTTGGTAAAACCTAATCACATGTGTATTCTTACACGCCAGTGAATTGAGCACACTCTGTGCTTACCTGCTTTGACCTCATAACAATAACTACTTTTTCATCATGGACAATTATTATGAGATTGAGGCAGAGGAGCTGAGCAGTGCAGGAGCAAAATTATCAAACCTACAGTAAATACACCCAAGACACGCATGCACACTATGGGGTATATTTATAAAGCAGCTAATCTGACATTCACCAAATATTCCATGCAGGTGAATCTTCCTGGTGCATGTGTTTTTAAATGACCGGGATTGAATCACTGCCATTGAATGTTTGGCGAAAGTCACATTCTCTTCTTTAGAAATATGCCCCTATATGTGTATTCATACACACAATTCTATAAATGTAAATATATATATATATATATATATAGAAAAGACGTTTGCATTATATGCAAATGCTGGTACAGATATTACAAAGAGTAAATGCTGTGGATATGCATTTAGTGTATTGTAAAGTGTTAATGCCTCCAGATATAAACACATTGTTCTTGTAGCACAGCTCTTAGCAACACATTGGTGGTATCCAGTATAGGTTCTTTTAACTTTTCAGTATTCTGCCAGTTCAAAAGAACAGGAAAAAATAGTCTTCATTTAGAAAAACTGTTGTCTCTGTTTAGGACTGTGTATATTTTTCTTACTGGAAATCCCATAATATATTATCAAGTTCATTAGTACTACACATTGAGGTAACTTTAAGAGAAGGTGCCATCATTGTCAGTGTATTGACTTCATGCTGTGGTTGTAATATTGTGACATCCATATCTTGAAGTTTTACTTAAACATTTTCAATTTAAATATTGCGATGAAATACTGGGTTACACAAAACGTGTTAATGTACAAAAGAAAATTCTTTAATAAAAATAATTATTTATATTACTGAACTTGTGTGCTTGATTTACGTTTTTTCCATAAATATGCACATATACTGCAGTAGGGTAAGTATTGCTGATCTGTTGTGAGGCATGTCCCTAATAAAGGTTTTACCGGAAAGTTCACCATTTGTGTAACTACTGTGATATGTTGGGGCTATTGCTCAAGTGTAGTAGTGCTTTTCAGGGAGTTCACACCAGCCAGAAACAAAGTTTTAGGGCTTGATGGGCCACTTTTTTATTTAAAGCAAAAGTTCCACATAATAAACAGTTGCACTTGCATGAGTCTCCACCTTCACTTTCAAAATTTGAAAATAAATGGCAATTAGCCTCCTGTCTCTCTCTTGCAGCACCACGGCTCAGGCCTCATATTTAGACTTATGGTATGGTCCCCCACCTCACAGCACCCCAAAGATCTATCTACACATTCATTGCTCCTGGCTGCTCTGGCCCTCAGGCTTAGGTCTGCTGCTGTTCCCTCACAGACTTCACTTGTATGGTGCAGACAAGCACAACACTGCCTGCTCTCTTGCAGCCTCAGGAGGATGGAGCCTTAAGCTGCTGTCGGGCCTTAGATTATAAGGGCTATGCACACCCACACCCTGCTGGTCTCCAGCAAGTCTCAGACACAGGATCAGAGGCGTCATGCCTCACAAAGCTATTTGAAACCTCCAAACTCCACTGCCCAATCTGGGAATTACAAAACGTGGAGAAAGCTGTGAAACACAATTTTTCCAACTCAGCACAGATACTCTGGAGCCCCTCACTCCACATCCGTGAGAATTTGTGTCATTTGTACCTATTCTTAAAAGGTGGCAGGCCTTGCACCATCACACTGCATATCCATTAAATTTTTATCCATATTTTATATATTATGTTAGACAACTGGGAAGGGGGACAAGCTCTTCTAAACATCCAGTTTTAAAAGGCACAAACAATATTTTAATAACTTTTTACATTTCCACTTGGGGCCTGTTGATTCAGTAATGAGTTTGTCATTGCTTAAAGTTACACTTAACCATATCCTTATGCGGCAAAAATAATCCATATACCCATACACCGCTAATAAATGGCCGCATAATTTATTTTTCATTCAATTATTTCATACAGTGTTTTTCTGCCACCTTGAAACATTCTCTGTGAGCTTCCAAACCTTTTTTCCTTTTCGCCCTCACTTCTGTTATGTGCATTGCTTTATGCACACTATGTATCCCATAGTTCCTAGTCCATCTCAGGAGCAAGCAAGAGGGTGGTTACATTTCTACATGCAGTGAGAACCTCTAGAATGAACATGGCTACCCTCGAACAGGAAGTTGGATCACAGCACCAAAAATAAAAAATTATTTGGGAGATTTGGAGGAGGCTGAAAACAATAATAGAAGGTACTTGCCTTGTCATTTTCCCCCCAACTTATTTTTTCTCCCCCCCCCCCCTCTGTCCTAGAACTCACTCTTAATTCTCCTCCATGGGGGTCTACACACAAACAGAATACTTTGTAATTCTGCACCAGAGTTATCATTTAATTCAGACTGTTATTTCAGGTTAAGCAAAGTTTCATTCCTATGATATGCATTTATGGGTGGGAGACCTTATGGGACCAGTTCATAGTTCTTACTTTTCATTGAAAATCTCTTCAAAAGCGAGTGGTCCTTGGGAGTCTTAAGTTCCTGTACTCTGTATGTAAAACGATGTATGTTTATTTGCGATATAACATTTTGTAATATGGTCTTACAGTCAATGTTATGGTAAATTTTTATCCAATAAATCTGTATTGCCTTCTACATTATGTATACTGCTGTTTAACCTTTGAAAATGATAAATAAATTGAGGTTAATCAACATAAATAATTGGTTCTTAATGTTGCACTCGCTCCAGCTGACCTCGCTCTCCTCCAAACCTCCTTCCTCTTCGTATGGCCTCTCCATATGATCACATATATGGGAATCAAGCTGACTAGCCACCCTGATGCCCTCTTTGGGGCCAACTACACCACCATGATAACTCGCCTTAATGTTTTAATGTCCTGTTGGTCCCCACTATTCCTTTCCTGGATTGATAAAAGAACAGCGGTAAGGATGACCATACTCCCAAAAATACTTTTACCTATTTAGAGTTTTACCTATTCCTGTTCTGTGTATACTGCAGAGGGGGTGACTCACTATGGGGAGCCACTAAATTGAGACTTCCTAAAGCTACCCTGATGCAATCTAAATTAGATGGAGGGCTAGGGCTGCCTCACTTTCAAAAATATTTTCACTCGGCGCAAATGGATAACTTTCCCTCAAAGCAGAAAGTACCCATATGGATGAGCCTGGAGACTGCAGATCGTGGCCCCCTTACTCTCAACAGCATCCTATGGCTTAAGACTTCTGATTGTAGAAGTTTAACTAATCCAGTTACACTTCATTCACCTAATTTCTTGTTCAACATTTTTATTCAATTTCAAATGTCATTAGAGATACAATATAGTACAAACAATACAAAATGTGGGAATAGCATACACCGTGAGTGGGGCTTGGGTGATGCTTTGTGTTGTCTCAAGTATACACAATTTTGAGGACTTTCAAGTTTTTGCAAGTGTTTGTTTGGACATGCTTGTAACCTGCATGGAATCTTTTTAAACTGAGCTCTAGTGAGATTATGTGGGTACAGTGATTCAATCGAGTGAAAGCTGGGTCCAGGGTGATTTGAGATTGGAACAAATGTGAAAATGATGTGGAAAACATCTGCCCAAAAATGCTGTACAGTTAGACAAAACCACCAAATTTTGGCATGTGTACCCAATTTACCACAGCCTCTAAGGCAGGGGTGCCCAACCTTTTGAAGAGCGAGGGCCACTTAAGTGACTTAGTACCCAGTCGTTGGCCACAATCAGCAGAGTGGGTGGATTACAGGTCCGTGTCCACTTTGTATATGCAAAGCAGACACAACCCACTCTACTTTGTGGGCCCTCCGATCCGTTCAGATGGTAGGAGACTAATCCACTTCTGTTTTTATAGCAGATTGGCGGTAGGCAGGTGTAAACGGACACAAGTCTGTTTACATCTGCCATTCCATAGGGGTGAATAGAGGATCGGACTGATCATGTGAAAGGGGCCTAAGGTTGTTTTTACACTAATAGTCTGTGGTCCACCCACACCGCGGGTGCAGTGTCGTGCACCTGTGGCTTTCCTGGGTTAGCTGCACTTTGCCATAGAATTCTATTATATCCTGCAGGTGTGGTGCACTAATAACAGAAATCTATGACTCAGTGCAGGTAACCCGCAGGTGCACAGCGCTACACCTGCGGATCAGTTTGAAAGCAGCCCAGTAACCACTGCAGAACAGATATGCTTATATATACACATTGTGATTTTTAGCAATAAACGTACCTTTAATAACCATCTTCCATTAGGTATCGCCGGCTGTTGCTGTCCCAGGCAGAGTGCATTTGGTATCACTCCGCCTATGACAGGAACTGGTGCTATAAAGGAAGCATTTGATTATGCAGCTCTGCAACTGCTTGCTTCCTCTATCGCTGGTGTCATTCACAACACCAATGCTCTGTGATGGCAGGTCAGCAACCTCCGTTCTGGGTTTACCGACCTGCTACCCCAGAGCAAGAGGTTGCGGACCACATTATTGGGCCACATGTGGCCCTCGGACCACTGGTTGGGCACCCCTGCTCTAAGGCATGTAGAAAGGTATGTGAGGAGAAATTTTGAGATTTTCACTCGGACCAGGTACCATAGGATCAAAACTGTATAGTTGGTTTCAAGTGCAATTATGTTATAGGAGGATGCTTTGGTTGATTCCCACAGTGCAATCCAATCCTCCTGGTCTAAGTGTACATTTAGATCAGATTCCCATCTGCTCACATTAGGTGGTAAGTTAAGATAAAGAATACAATTTAGAAATTGGGACTGGAGCATGGGGATCAGTCGTACATACGCACTCTATAGAGGGTTAGACTGGTCGGGGAATGTGTACAAATGTGTGCTGTTAAAAAGTTGGACGCCTGGAGGTTGTGAGCTAGGAAGATGGAATTGTGAACACAATGAAGTGAAAGATTTGAGTGACTTAACTATCTAAACTCTGTAATTGAGTTAAAGCGGAGTTCCACCCAAAAGTGGAACTTCCGCAGATTTGTCTTCTCCACCTTATGTGCCAAATTTGGTACCTTTTTTTGGGGGGGGGATGCATTCCTGTCTTTGACAGGTATCCTGTTCCCACTTCTGGGAGTCCGGGCTGCGGCCCATGACGTCACTGCTCGGCTCTCTCCTCCTCCCGCTGCCGCCAGGTTCCTGGCGTGAAGCCATAAGGCTACACTGCCAGGTTATTTTACCTGCAATGGCGGCGGCATGCACCCGACAGCTGATGGAAACATCAGCTGCGGTGCCGACATCGCTGGACTTTAGGACAGGTATGTGTCCTATTATTAAAAGCCAGCAGCTGCAGTATGTGTAGCAGCTGGCTTTTAACTTTTGCAGCGGTGGGTGGAACACCGCTTTAAGTGCAGTTGTACCCATGAATGAAAGGAGGCTTGATCGGAGTAGGCAGGGTAGAAGGAAAAATGTTTGTAAAATGACACTTTACGGAAGTTACAGGAAATTGGTTTAATGGGGCCTTTAAGTCTATCCCAAAGTGCTAAGGAATGTTACGGGGTTATCGACAAATTTACATTCCGAAGGACGGAGTCAAAGTCAATGGTCACAGGATTAATATCGGCAAATTCTAGTACAACTCCTAGTGGAGTATCACTGTGGAGTGTCATGATATAGGGTGATTTGAACCAATGGGGTCACTTGATAATTTTCGGCAAGCCGCCTGAAAGTCTAGAGCGCAAATTGTTCTAAGATATTTAATAAGATTGGTATGGGGAGGTGACAAAAAGGATCAAATTTACATTGATGCCAGGCGACATAGATACCTCTTACATCTGGGTTTATTAGTAATTTTTCTTTATAAATTTTGGCAAAAATTTATACTGCTACATATCTTTGATAAAAATAACCAAAATCAGTGTATATTATTTGGTCTTTGTGAAAGTTATAGAGTCTACAAGCTATGGTGCAAATCACTGAAAATTGATCACACCTGATGTACTGATGGCCTATCATTTCTTGAGACCCTAACAAGCCAGTACAGTACAAATGACCCCTTTTTGGAAAGTAGACATTCCAATGTATTTAGTAAGAGGCATTGGGAGTTTTTTTGAAGTTATAATTTTTTTCCCCCAATTCTTTGCAAATTTATTTTAATTTCCACAAAATTGTCATATTAACAGGTTATTTCTCATACACAGCATATGCATACCACAAATTACACCCGAAAACACATTGTTCTACTGCTCCTGAATACGACGATACCACATGTGTGAGACTTTTATACAGCATGGCCACATACAGAGACCCACCATGCAGGGAGCACCATCAAGCATTCTAGGGACATTAAATACACATTTAATTTCTTGACTACCTCTTGCTTTGTTTTTTTAAGGCTCTGGAGCACGAGGACAATGAAAACGCCCAAAAAATTACCCAATTTTGGAAAGAAAACACACCAATGTATAATCTGAGGCATAATGAGTCTTTTGAAATATGTCATTACACCCCAAAATAGATTCACCTACTCCTCCTGAGTATGGCGATACCACTTGTGTCAGACTTTTCTAGAGCCTGGCCACATACAGAGGCCCAACATGCAGGGAGCACCATAGATTTCAAATCTAATTTGACTACCGATTACACTTTTGTGAGGCACTGTAGTGGCATGAATGAGCCATGAATAGGGATGGATGAGTATGGACGGGGATGACTGGGCATGAATCAATGTGGCTGGGGATGACTGAGTGTGGATGGGGATAACTGAGCATGAATCAGGATGACTGAGTGTGGATGGGGATGGATGTGATGGCTTAGTATGGCTGGATGGATGGATGGATGAGTGCAGAAATTGGCACAGAGCAGCGCTGTGGGCACTACAGATCTACAGTAGCCCACAGCTCTGCTGCAACCGATCTCTCCCCTCACACTGTACCGGTCAGTATAGGGAGAGGAAGAGCTAAGCTGGGCATGCGGCGGCTTGTTTACAAGTGATCGCTCCGGAGCGATCACGTGGTAAAGGGCCGCTGTCACCGGACCTTTACCATGATGCGCCGGGTCTGGTCACGGATATTCCCGGGTGGGCGCCCCAGGGGGCACGTGAGAGCAGGATTCTGGGAGGACGTCATAGTACGCCCTTCCAGAGTTATCAAGCTGCGCTGTAGCCATCATTTGGCTATGGCGCTGTTGTTAAGTGGTTAAGCTTCCGCAATGGCATAGAGACGATACCCAACTTATAAAATTAGGGCCAACGCCCCATTTTTGCAAAACATACATGAGAGAGGGCTTGGAAACCGTATCGAACATCTTGACAATATCCAGTAATAAAAAATGAGAAGCGATGCATCATTTTTGTTCCATGTAGGGCAGGATAATTGCGCTCCTGATATTATCTCCCGCTTGGTGTTGAGGTATAATAAATCTAATTACAAAACTTGCGCTAAAGTGCAAATGTATATATAAGAGACTTCAGCTGCTGCACAAAAAGTGCTACAACTTTAAATGTGATAAAAGAATATGGAGCAGCGCTAGCAGCCTATATCAAACAGTACATATCCTAGTGTTAAGTGCACAATACATCAATATATTTGTAAAATAAATAAACAACAATATAACAATTTTTGTAGAATTTTTAAAGTGCTTTAGTGAAAAATTACTCCGGTGCTTCCACAGAAATAAGGCGATTCCCCCTTCGGTGACCCCACTCACTAAAAATAATGGATCATCAGCTTTGCAGTCTGGGATCAAATAAAGCAGTGATCTAAACATCTGGGGATAAGTAGAATGATTCCTCATACAATGTTTTTTGAGGAAAATACTTTACGACAGGAAGGATATACCACTCTCCAGAAATTAAAAATAGAGAGAGAGAAAACTCATAGTTAAACTCTGCTAAACATGAGTTATTAAGCGCATTTAGGTGCCACTTACAGGATTTCTGGCAAAGACAGGCTTCAGAAAAAACATCCAAGTTCGCCGCTGTATGGCGTGCGTTCCGCGAAGGCGGAAAGTGCGTCACTGGTTTCCCCCAACCCGGAAGTTACGTCTACCTAGTCATTGTGGATTAATGTACCAAAAGATGGGGTTCAGGCATGAGAGCAATTTTTTTATCTAAAATTTTTGGATCTAAATTGAGAAAGGAAATCGGTCTGAAGTAGGACCATGTGAAGTTGTTGAAATTAGGCTTGGGTGGCATAAAGATAATTACAGTCAAAGTATTTTAATCAAAGGAACGCTGTTTATGTAATGAATTGAAAGAATTAGAGAGGTGTTATTGTAAGCAGGAAATTTCTTATAGTAAGTGACCGACAAGCCACCTGGGCCTGGCAGTTTGTGGGATTTCAGGGACTTGATTGCTTTAAAGGGTAACTCCACCTTCGTGGGGAAAAAAATAAATAGCAGATAAACAAAAAATATTATAGCGTGCACAATTGCGATACAAGTCATATTGTAATTGAGTATAAAGAAATAACAGTGCAGCGCAATAAATGTCCATATACAGTGAACAATGATGAAAAAGATGTACTGAAGAGATCTGGGTGTAGGCTTCTTCATACAGTATATAACTTGTGTATCCAATGTAAGGAAAATCTGCTTACCAGACCAGATGGACCTTTTGAATGAACAAGAGGTCAAAAACGCTTGTTTTCCACCATGAGGGGAAGATGGTCTCAGATGAAGCGGTGATCCAGCCAGATGGTAGGCACAGCATCAGATGTAGAGATGATATATAAAAAAAGGGATGTGGAAACGTTCTAAGTGTAGACTGTTTTAATCCAAAAATATAGTGTATAAAAAATACATACAAGTAAAATTCAGACAAAGTCCAAAAAAGTACAGCAAAAGCCACTGGGTGCTGATGTTCTATGATGGAGAAGTCCAAAATGTAAAACAGCTGCTATAGTGACCAAGTCTCTTGTACTTATAATAATAAATGAACCATGATACACAGCTGGTGGAGGTCACAAGTAAAAATCATATGCTGAAAACTGGCAAAAGATTGTGCTAATAGCAACAAAAATAGGCATATGCAGTACCAGATGACTAACAGTGAGAGATCCACCAGAGTGAACAGCAGGCAGGTGAAGAGAGTGTAAGCGGCGATGAACGCCGTAAACTCAGCCTGAGATGAATCAGTAGTAAGCGGCAATGCAAGCCGCGAGCACAGCCTGGGACAGACGCGGGTGACGTCACCGAGTAAGCTCCTTCCCCGTACGTACGTTGCGTCCAATAGGACTTCGTCAGCGGTGGGTGGGGCTTACGGCGTCACCCTCCGTCCTTATAAACTAAAAGCGTTGCCATGGAGAGCATAGTGGGGGCGGGTCGGCCGGTAACCAGCCCCGAACACAGAATCCCCATGCTATGTAATCAGCCAATGTAATTTGGCTAGGCAGCGGCTAATAAAAAATGACACATAGACAGGAAAGCCTGTATAGTGCATACAAAATATATTTGATTTCTTTTAAAGTGACAAACACCCACGGCTGTCCCATGCCTCACAGTATAACTCCACAGCAGTGAAAGTTATATATGAAAAAATGTATTCTTTAAAATAATAAAGAAAAATGTGAAAAATAAATAAAAATAAAAATTAATAAAAAAATATTTAAATAAAATATAAAAAACATGTGTAAAGCAAATTACAAATATAAGAGGGGGACCTCCTCTATTATGCAATGCAAAAAAATAAATAAAGTAAAAAATAATAAATAATAAAAATATTAACTAAAAATACCACATCTACCGACATTGGTATACTAAACTGGCTTATTTGTCAGAGATGAAACAATTAAGGTCAAAGTCGACGTTGAGGCCTCCTGGCACGAGCACCTGGGTCTCGTGTATCCAGAAGGACTCACGCCGACTAAGTTGTCTGATGAAGTTACCACCTCTCCAGTGGGGTCTAACCCTTTCTATGCCCCAAAATTTAAGACATTTGGGGTCTCGGTTATGAAAATGACGAAAGTGTTTGGAGACATTATGAGTTCTGACACCGTTGATAATGTTATTCACATGTTCTCCCATACGCACATGAAGCGGTCTGGAGGTTCTACCAATGTAGTGTAATCCACAGTCACATTCAAGGCCATAGACCACCCCCATGGTGTTACATGTAATAAGATTTTTGATTGAATACGTTTTACCTGTAGTAGGAGCAGTAAACTCTTTTCTTCGTTTAATGTTACGTTTACATTTTTTACATGATGGACACCTACCACATGCGTAAAAGCCAGTCATAAGAGGAAAAATATGACTCTCCCTTACTACTGGAGGGTCGACCACACTTGGGGCCAATACGTCCCTCAGTGTAGGTGCCTTTCTATAAATGAATCTGGGACGAGACGGAATAATGGCTCCCATTATTCTATCCTTTTTCAAGATGTCCCAGTGTTTCATGATTATTTTTTCGAATTTCCTGTGTTGAATGTTGAAATCCAAAATTATTCTGAGTTCCGTGTTAGCTGGATTAGGTGCCTTGGGTCGAGAACCCGCCACCAAAGAAGTTCTATCTAGCTTTCCGACCTTTTGAATTTCACTGGAGATATCCTCCTTATTATAGCCTTTTTGGATAAATCTTTTAGCAAGGACATCTGATTGCAATACAAAGTCTGCCTCAGACGTGCAATTACGCCTTAAACGAATGAACTGGCCCCTAGGGATGTTGCATAGCCATGTTTTGTGATGGCAACTGTCAAGGGGTATATACCCATTCCTGTCTGTCTGCTTAAAATGGTTTTTCGTTTTGAAGACAGGTCCATCTCTGAAAATTTCCAGATCTAAAAATGTTATACTGGAAGAATCAGCATTCCAGGTGAGTCTAATATTTTTGGTGTTGCCATTCAGCTTGGACATAAATAATTGCAGGCTAGTCATGTTACCCTCCCAGATAATGATCAGATCATCTATATAGCGATAATAGCACTTTAGTTGTATTGGTCTGTCATTAAAGATAGTTTCTTCTTCCCAAAGTGACATAAACAAGTTTGCCACACTGGGCGCAAACCGTGCTCCCATGGCAACTCCAAGGGTTTGAAGAAAAAATCTATGATCATACCAGAAATAATTCCTGGCTAAACAAAAAGAAAGGGCATCCACAAGAAAATCGATCAGCAGGGGAGGAAGATTAGAGTCATCTAATGCCCATTTAACTGCCCTAATAGCATCCTGATGGCCTATGATGGTGTACAATGACCCCACGTCCGCGGTTACCAACAAAGTGTTGTCACTGGCGGGCGTGGACTCAACCACCTGTATAGCATGTCGGGTGTCTTTAAGATAAGCGGTGGTTGAACAAACCAATGGTTTGAGAAAGTGGTCAATGTATTGGCCCAGGCGTGCAGTGACCGAATCAATTCCGTTAACAATAGGTCTCCCAGGTGGAAACTGGGCATCTTTATGTACCTTTGGTAGGAAATATATGATTGGTCTCCTGCACGCACTGGGATCCAAATATAAAGCCTCTTTTTTGGTAAGAACACCACACATTTTACCTTGCTCAACAAGAGCTTGAAGTTCATTTTGATACTCAAAAACAGGGTCCTTGGTCATAAGTTGATATGTAGAATGGTCTGACAATAATCTATTCATCTCATTGTCATAAAAGACCTTACTCATAACAACCAATCCACCCCCCTTATCCGCTGGTCTAACTACAACATTTTTATTTTTCTCTAATGTGGCAATGCCCATTTTGAGATAGTGAGGATCTCTCACTTTCTTGATCTTCATGCGGTCTAGGTCGGTGGTGACCATGTTTTTGAAAACTTCAATATGCTTATGGTCATGTTTGGGAGGGTTAAAGGTAGATTTGTTAGCAAGCTGTGAGTGAAATTCTAGAGGTACTACAGGAACTGAAGTGGAAGTGGTGGTTCCTGATTTAGAAAGGAAATGTCGTTTGATATTAAGCGTTCTTACAAACTTTTGCAGGCTAATATAAGTTTGGAATTTATTAAAATTCCGAACTGGAGCGAACTTGAGTCCTTTATCAAGCACTCTAAGTTCCTCCTCTGACAAATCCACACCACTGATGTTAAATACTCCTGCTCCTATTATCGCCTTTGTCTTTTTAGCTCTTCTTCCGGCTCTTCTTCCTCTCTTAGTCGTCTTTTCCCCCCTTGTTTGGTTCCTGGGGGGGTATGACCCCAAGGCTCCTCCCAATGTAGTTGACGTTGGCCTAAAAAACTTTCATTTGGAGGGTTGGTTTCATGAGATAATGGAGCAAAGCGATTGTGAATAGGAAGCTGGTCATGATCGATGTATGGGTCATTATTCCTCACATGGTCTGGATGCCTACCATAAGGGTTCTGATAATACATGTCATCTCTATTGGGGGGACCATTAGGGACATAGTCCCTGTTGGAACCATGGTCCCGCCAATTATTATGTTCATAAGGGGGTGGGTGATGGTAAGGAGTACCTTTACCCCTCCCCCCTCTGTTAGGGTGACCCCTGCCGTTGGGGCGTCCCCCACCTCGAGCTGGTGGACCCCTGGCAGGTGGGTTTCTAGGAATGACAGGAGTGGAAATGGTGGAAATATGCGGGGTGGAAGGGCGCGGCACATTAGTAGGTCCCATATCAGGGTTGGGTACCCTAGATTGCCATTTAAAAATTTCGCCCCTAGCAAAATCACCAGAGTCCCTAAGGTACTTAGTTTTCTTTTTCTCCTGTGATTCCTTATCCCACTTAGACATCTTATTTTTAAGTTCACCTGATAGCTTTGAGAAATCTGAAGATTCTTGAAACGGCTCAATTTTAACTTTAAGCTCTCCTATTTGTTTATCAAGAATCTTCATTTTCCTATGTTTCCTAATGAGAAGGAGGTCAATTAACTCTTGTCCTTTTTGACAAAAGAAATTTTGCCATTCTCGCATGGATTCCTCATCCAAAAGGCCATCATTAGGTGGGATATCCCACCTTAAACGTCTAGGGATAAGTTTATTCTTAGTGTATTGCTCAAATGAAGCAATGTCCCACCATGCCTTAATTTTCTTTTCAAAGGCAAAGCCCAATTTTTTGAAACATACGGATAAGTCATCCGGATAGGTAGGTGTGGGTGTATCTGAGAACACTTCACTAAGTTTAACCTCTCTATGTTCCAAAAACTGAAAAACATCCATATGTGCAGCTAAAAGAAATGTGATAACTAACAAAAGTATTATAAAAGGCAATCAGCGCACAAATGACTAAGAGAACTACTGCAGCTGGACACCAACAGGTATATCACACAATGACCCAAACAGATAATATAAAGAAATAACAGTGCAGCGCAATAAATGTCCATATACAGTGAACAATGATGAAAAAGATGTACTGAAGAGATCTGGGTGTAGGCTTCTTCATACAGTATATAACTTGTGTATCCAATGTAAGGAAAATCTGCTTACCAGACCAGATGGACCTTTTGAATGAACAAGAGGTCAAAAACGCTTGTTTTCCACCATGAGGGGAAGATGGTCTCAGATGAAGCGGTGATCCAGCCAGATGGTAGGCACAGCATCAGATGTAGAGATGATATATAAAAAAAGGGATGTGGAAACGTTCTAAGTGTAGACTGTTTTAATCCAAAAATATAGTGAATAAAAAATACATACAAGTAAAATTCAGACAAAGTCCAAAAAAGTACAGCAAAAGCCACTGGGCGCTGATGTTCTATGATGGAGAAGTCCAAAATGTAAAACAGCTGCTATAGTGACCAAGTCTCTTGTACTTATAATAATAAATGAACCATGATACACAGCTGGTGGAGGTCACAAGTAAAAATCATATGCTGAAAACTGGCAAAAGATTGTGCTAATAGCAACAAAAATAGGCATATGCAGTACCAGATGACTAACAGTGAGAGATCCACCAGAGTGAACAGCAGGCAGGTGAAGAGAGTGTAAGCGGCGATGAACGCCGTAAACTTAGCCTGAGATGAATCAGTAGTAAGCGGCAATGCAAGCCGCGAGCACAGCCTGGGACAGACGCGGGTGACGTCACTGAGTAAGCTCCTCCCCCGTACGTACGTTGCGTCCAATAGGACTTCGTCAGCGGTGGGTGGGGCTTACGGCGTCACCCTCCGTCCTTATAAACTAAAAGCGTTGCCATGGAGAGCATAGTGGGGGCGGGACGGCCGGTAACCAGCCCCGAACACAGAATCCCCATGCTATGTAATCAGCCAATGTAATTTGGCTAGGCAGCGGCTAATAAAAAATGACACATAGACAGGAAAGCCTGTATAGTGCATACAAAATATATTTGATTTCTTTTAAAGTGACAAACACCCACGGCTGTCCCATGCCTCACAGTATAACTCCACAGCAGTGAAAGTTATATATGAAAAAATGTATTCTTTAAAATAATAAAGAAAAATGTGAAAAATAAATAAAAATAAAAATTAATAAAAAAATATTTAAATAAAATATAAAAAACATGTGTAAAGCAAATTACAAATATAAGAGGGGGACCTCCTCTATTATGCAATGCAAAAAAATAAATAAAATAAAAAATAATAAATAATAAAAATATTAACTAAAAATACCACATCTACCGACATTGGTATACTAAACTGGCTTATTTGTCAGAGATGAAACAATTAAGGTCAAAGTCGACGTTGAGGCCTCCTGGCACGAGCACCTGGGTCTCGTGTATCCAGAAGGACTCACGCCGACTAAGTTGTCTGATGAAGTTACCACCTCTCCAGTGGGGTCTAACCCTTTCTATGCCCCAAAATTTAAGACATTTGGGGTCTCGATTATGAAAATGACGAAAGTGTTTGGAGACATTATGAGTTCTGACACCGTTGATAATGTTATTCACATGTTCTCCCATACGCACATGAAGCGGTCTGGAGGTTCTACCAATGTAGTGTAATCCACAGTCACATTCAAGGCCATAGACCACCCCCATGGTGTTACATGTAATAAGATTTTTGATTGAATAAGTTTTACCTGTAGTAGGAGCAGTAAACTCTTTTCTTCGTTTAATGTTACGTTTACATTTTTTACATGATGGACACATACCACATGCGTAAAAGCCAGTCATAAGAGGAAAAATATGACTCTCCCTTACTACTGGAGGGTCGACCACACTTGGGGCCAATACGTCCCTCAGTGTAGGTGCCTTTCTATAAATGAATCTGGGACGAGACGGAATAATGGCTCCCATTATTCTATCCTTTTTCAAGATGTCCCAGTGTTTCATGATTATTTTTTCGAATTTCCTGTGTTGAATATTGAAATCCAAAATTATTCTGAGTTCCGTGTTAGCTGGATTAGGTGCCTTGGGTCGAGAACCCGCCACCAAAGAAGTTCTATCTAGCTTTCCGACCTTTTGAATTTCACTGGAGATATCCTCCTTATTATAGCCTTTTTGGATAAATCTTTTAGCAAGGACATCTGATTGCAATACAAAGTCTGCCTCAGACGTGCAATTACGCCTTAAACGAATGAACTGGCCCCTAGGGATGTTGCATAGCCATGTTTTGTGATGGCAACTGTCAAGGGGTATATACCCATTCCTGTCCTGTCCTTACATTGGATACACAAGTTATATACTGTATGAAGAAGCCTACACCCAGATCTCTTCAGTACATCTTTTTCATCATTGTTCACTGTATATGGACATTAATTGCGCTGCACTGTTATTTCTTTATATTATCTGTTTGGGTCATTGTGTGATATACCTGTTGGTGTCCAGCTGCAGTAGTTCTCTTAGTCATTTGTGCGCTGATTGCCTTTTATAATAATATTGTAATTGAGTGTTATTAAAAATGACCTTTCCTTTTCAATCTGCAGCCTCTGTAAATTTCTATATATACATGGAGTTGTTCTGTACACAGAGTGTGTACTGACCACTCCCCAGATACATCATTTCTCTTTCGTTCATGGACGGACAAAGCCTTAATCTTGACAAAGTGGGTATTAGCCTTCCTTCAGGAGTGACTAGGCAGAATGTGTTAACTTCAAAGCTGAACAGCCCCGCCCAGGGGGCGGTCCTACTGGCTATATCCCCTCAGCCTGCACTAAGCAGCTCAGGTTTTTTCTGCCTAGCTAAGGAGAAGACATGGCTCCCTTCGGGCCCATAGGCCTGGAGGTTTATTTCAGATTGAAATTTTATTATTTTATTTTTAATTTTTGTTCCTGTGCTCTTCGATCAACTGCCGACTGGGTGACAGGCTGGATCCCAGATCCTTGTAGTCTCCCCAATTTCGGCCATCGAGCGTATGCCGACCGTAGCTATGCGCTGGGTCGTCCACGACATGCCCGTCACTCTACGGGTGGCCAGTGAGCTATACGCTCCAGGGCATGCATAGGACCGGTCTATGGGGCCAAGTCGCAGCAGCCGGGCCGACAGTCACCTCCGTTACCATGCGGAAGGTGATCTGTCTGGGATGCTTCCAGCACAATCCACGCAGGAAGGGTAAGTAGTAATCCTCTGCTTTGGCAGGAAGACATAGCTGGGCATTCCTGGAGAGGTGAGTAAGAGGTTCTATCCTTCCCTTCCTCCCTCCCTTCCTTCCCTCCTCCCTAGGCTCTCTGAGCTAGGCTGGCTGCTGGGGCGGGGGTTCACCTGGGGCGGGCTTCACCTATGTGGGAACTGTGCATGTACGTCCGCTAGATAAATGTTATGAGCTGCCATGAAAAAAAATGCTTACCTGTGTGTTCTGCTCCATGCTGTCGGCGACCATTTTGCTCGTGATCCATGCTGTGTTTGGCCTCTATCTGCGCTGGCGGCCATGTTCTTGTGGTCCGCGCTGTGTTTGGCCTCTATCTGACGCTCAGCGGCCATTTCTTCTGTGATCCATGCTGTGTGTGGCCTCTATCTGCGCTCGGCGGCCATGTTTTTGTGGTCTGCACTGTGTTTGACCTCTATCGTCCACTTGACGGCTATTTTTCTTGTTATCCATGCTGTGGTTGGCCTCTATCTGCGCTTGGCGGCCATGTTTTTGTGGTCCGCGCTGTATTGGCCTCTAAATGCCGCTCAGCGGCCATTTTTCTTGTGATCACGCTGCGTTGGCCTCTATCTGCCACTCGGCGGCCATGTTCTTGTGGCCCGCGCTGTATTGGCCTCTATCTGCCACACAGCGGTCATTTTCTCACGGTCCAGGCCGATCAAACAGCATTTAGACGGCGCA
This sequence comes from Rana muscosa, assembly GCA_029206835.1. Lineage (NCBI taxonomy): Eukaryota > Metazoa > Chordata > Amphibia > Anura > Ranidae > Rana > Rana muscosa. The sequence goes on along the minus strand of CM055117.1, from coordinate 321,172,922 downwards.
AGCCTACAGACACACGCCGCAGAGTGGTCAGACTGACATAGCTGACAAGGTAGCAGCTCTACTAGGAAGCAGACGGCAGCCGTACCACTGTTCAAGGGTGGTGAATCCTCTGGGGCGGCAGTTGACATCCCCAAGATGGTCGTCACGCCGCTTTTGCAGGTTTGTCCTGGGCCTCATGGTAGCCTCCTCCGAGGCGGTACCGTATGCGCAATTTCACACGCGAGTGTTACAGAAGGTAATTCTGTCCAGAAGGGACAAGTGCCCTTCATCCCTGGATTGTCAAATCCGGGTGAGCCACCAAGTCAGGACCTCCCTAGTTTGGTGGCTGATATCACCGACACTTGTGTCTGGGAAGTCCTTCTTTCCTTTTTACTGGATGGTGGTGTGCCTCTCAACATGGTCTCAGAGACTACAGCGTCCAATCAGGATCCAGTCGGACAACACCGCGGCGGTGGCGTATGTCAACCATCAAGGAGGAAAAAGAAGCTCAGTGCAGTATCGGAGGTCGCTCACATCCTAAGGTGGGCAGAAAGGAGCGTACCGGCCCTGTCGGACGTATACATTCCGGGCGTAGAAAACTGGCAGGCAGAGTCGCCAGATGCTGGACCAAGGAGAATGGTCTCTACACCCGGAGGCGTTTCAGCTCCTTTGCCAAAGGGGGGGCACGCCAGACGTAGATCTCCTAGCTTCTCGACTCAATCGGAAGGTATTGAGGTTTGTGGCCAGGTCAAGAGACCCATGGGCAGACGCGACAGATGCGTTGGTGGCACCGTGGAGTCAGTACCCGCTAATCTATGCCTTCCCTCCTCTGAAGCTCCTTCCTCATCTGCTTCGCAGACTGGAGGCAGAGAGGATTCCAATGATCCCTATTTCTCTGGATTGGCCTCGGCGTCCTGGGTATGCCGATCTAGTGCGTCTGATAGCAGATGCCTCTTGGCGTCAACCGCTAAGAAAGGACCTGCTGTCGCAAGGTCCCATATGCCATCCTGTTTTACAGTCACTGGCTTTAACGGCATGGCTATTGAGAGCCAGGTGCTAAGAGACCGGGGGGCCTGTCAGACTCAGTGATCTGTACCATGAGGAGTGCTCGGAAATCGTCCTCTAGGAAGATTTACCATCGCGCTTGGAAGACCTACATATCCATTTGTGAGGAAATGAGGTGGCATCTGCGTACTTATTTGGTTCCAGAGTCCTGCTGTTCTTACAGCGTGGGGCGGACCAAAAATTTTGCTTTAAGTACAATTAAGGGGCAAATATCTGCCCTGGCTGTCCTTTTTCAATGACCCCTGGTGGCTCACTCTCTAGTGAGAATGTTTGTACAGGGGGTTCAGTATGCGGCCCCTCCGGTCCGCCCTCTACTACCTCCGTGGGGCTTGTATAGCAGACGTCCCTTGTCGTCTACCGCTACGAGAGGACCTGCTGTCACAGGGTCCCATACGCCATCCTGCTTTACAGTTAATGGATTTAACGCCATGGCCACGTTTGAGAACATTAGGGAGATTCCATTGTTGACACTTTCTCAGAAAGTGATCCTTTTGGTGGCTGTTGTGTCAGTTAACACGGGTTTCTGAGCTGGCAGCCTTGTCATGCAAGGCTCTCTATCTGATCTTCCACAAGGATAAGGTGGTGCTGCGTCCGCAGCCTTCTTTTCTTCCTAAGGTCGTTTCGACCTTCCATCTCAAGGAAGACTGTATTGTACTGCCATCCTTGTGTCCTCATCCGTCGAATCCTAAGAAGACGACGTTGCATTCTTTGAACGTTGTCCGAGCTCTGAGAGTATACTTGTCTGTTACTGCTGTGTTCCGGAGTTCAGACTCACTGTTTGTTTCTGTGGCTGGTCCCAAGAAGGGCCCAGCGGTCTCGTCGGCCACCATTCCGAGGTGGATCCGACAGATCGTGATCAGGCTTACGCCATAAAGGGTCGGGCGCCTCCCTTTCCCAACGCATTCGACCAGGGAAAGAGGTGCCTCTTGGGCTTTCTGACATCAAGCGTCTGTTTCCCAGGTGTGTAAGGCGGGGACCTAGTCGTCCGTTTACACTTTCACTAAACTTTACAAGTTGATGTGTGTGCATCTTCGGATGCTTCTTTCGGCAAGGTATTGCATGTGGCTGTTTAGAGTTGCAACTCCTCCGTTGAGGAGCTCTGTTTTGTTTTGGGGTGAAGTTGTTTTAATGCTGTCCCCACCCCTCGTTTTTGACACTGCTTTGGGACGTCCCACTTTGTCAAGATTAAGGCTGTGTCCGTCCATGAACGAAAGAGAAAATAGGATTCTTATACTCACCGTAAAATCCTTTTCTCTGAGTTCATGGACGGACACAGCACCCACCCCTCCTTTTTAAGTTTGTACTGCTTTTGACGAACTGAGCTGCTTAGTGCAGGCTGAGGGGATATAGCCAGTAGGACCGCCCCCTGGGTGGGGCTTTTCAGCTTTGAAGTTGTTAACACATTCTGCCTAGTCACTCCTGAAGGAAGGCTAATACCCACTTTGTCAAGATTAAGGCTGTGTCCGTCCATGAACTCAGAGAAAAGGATTTTACGGTGAGTATAAAAATCCTATTTTCCTGCTTGCGCGATTGGCTCACCAATTTTCCCAGAAATCTGCCTAAGATACAAGTCAGATTTCAGGCATCCCCTGCAGTAAAAATGTCCTTTTTGGTGAGCTATTTCCAATAGGAACACGTCTAAAGGGATGCAGGCCCAGCAGCTTTCCTCATTAGAGCTCTGCAGCTGCCACAGCTGACAGTTAATTATGAAACCACTCACATTAGACCCACTAAGAACAGAGGCACAGACAAACACACATGGATTTCTTCAGAATAACAAAAGGTAGGAATCTGCAACAAAGTTTGTTATAACCCTTACATAGATCACCCAGGGGGAATGTTTTTTTCCCTCAACAAAAGTGGAGTTATGCTTTAAGTACTTCATCGACAGAGAGCGAACGCTCCAAGGACTCCTGTTTTGCAGTTGATGTGTTTACAATATTTATTAACACGTATAGCTCTGTCTAGGATAAAATGGGTTTGAGGGAACAGCAACAAAGTGTCCCTTTGATATTATTGTGAAATGTTGTCATCTACTGTATGTTAATAGGGATGTTCAGTAAAACAACAAGCAATAATTAGTATGCAGTAGCCATTTACAATTACCCCACTGTTCACAGGAAGTTTTTCTCCTAAAAAATAAAAAAATCTTGATTGTACAGTACAGGACACAGGCTGTCAATCAAACCAGATGGAGGTATATGCTGCTCAGGTGATTGGACTCTGGAAAAGTGAATCAAAGCTTTAACACATGTAGATCATACTGTATATAGCTCATATAAACCCTCTCACCACGTGATCCTCAGATTTTCAGTAATGTCTCTGTGGGAGAGAGTATTTTTTCAATCAGTGAGAATCAGAGCGAGTTAGTATGTAATGTTGTGGGTGCTCTACAGGTTCAGAGCAGTGGCCCACCTGCTTGGTACCCCTCTCCCCCCATTCGAGTGGGGGATGGGCATGACCAAAGTTGGAGAAGTGACTCTGCATGGGCCCAGGGGACACTTCACAAGATGTGATAAGCTGGGTGCTGACCCAATAAAAATAGATTTGGTTGGTGGCGAGGTACTGACAAAAGTACTGGAGCAGGCAGATCGGAATCATGAATCCTTTTAAAAGAACCTATGTCACCCATTAGGAGGCCAGACCCATTCCACTCAGTAGGCGTGTGGTTGCCATCTTGGGCACCCCAATGCATGTGTGAATCCACCATCTAAGGCCCCTTTCACACATACGGACTGTTCGTCCGTTTTTCATTCATCCGTTGACGGATGAAAAATGGACATCAATGCATTCCTATGGAAAAACGGATGACAACGGATGATCATCTATTTTCATCTGCTTCCGTCAACATCCGTTTTTTTGAACGGATGAAAGCCCTATTTTTCATCTGTCAAAAACACAGATCGGACGAAAATAGAATGTAAACTGACAAATGTTCAGTTTTTTATTTGTTTTTGCATTGGTAGTGGATGTAAAAAAAAAAATCTGATGAACTGAACTGGTAAAAAAAATGATGAACTGAACTGATGAAAAACGGATGAACTGAACTGTACGGTCCGCATGTGTGAAAGGGGCCTTACCGCCCCTAGCAGTGACATCTTGGTACTTCCATAGCACATTTGGGGATGCCATTTTACTCTCTTCTGAACAGACACAGCTGCCATATTGGAAGAGCGGGTGGATGTGGGGGTGCCATTTTCACTGAGATGCGTGCTGTAGCAGGACGTATGTGAGACTGGCAGTTTCCTACCATTGATCTCCCAGCAGGGCAGCATTGTACAATAACATGGAAGTGTTGTGGTGCTTGTCTGCAGTGGATTCACCTTCATGGGACCGGGCACTGTGCAGGAACCCCAAAACCACCACCGGAAGGCGTGAGTGTCCCATATAGGGAAGCATCTTATAATGAAGAACACTAAACACAGGGTGGAAGGGAAAGGCAGCTTGACTAACATATGATCTCTTTTCCTGCAATGCGGGGTTTTGTACTTTTTCTTGCAAGGGACCAGGGAGTGGAGGTTTCCCCTCCAATCAGACAGTCAGGGCTCCCCCAATGCTCAGACTCGAGAGTAGCATGATCTGAGACCCCACATTCTTGTCTGAGTGAAAAATTCTCCAGCCAAATGTCTTCTCGGAGTATGCAAATGGTTACATAGTTAGTCAGGTTGAAAAAAGACACAAGTCCATCTAGTTCAACCATAAATATAAATAAAATATCGTACAATCCCATATACCCAATTTTATACCCACAGTTGATCCAGAGGAAGGTGAAAAGCCCCAGCAGAGCATGCTCCAATTTGTTACAGCAGGGGAAAAAATTATTCCTTCTGGGTCCCCCGAGAGGCAATCAGATTTTCCCTGGATCAACTTTATCTATAAATGTTAGTACCCAGTTATATTATGTACATTTAGGAAAGTATCCAGGCATTTCTTAAAGCAATCTACTGAGCTGGCCAGAACCACCTCTGGAGGGAGTCTATTCCACATTTTCACAGCTGTTACTGTGAAGAAACCTTTTCGTATTTGGAGATGAAATCTCTTTTCCTCTAGACGTAAAGAGTGCCCCCTTGTCCTCTGTGTTGACAGTAAAGTGAATAACTAAACACCAAGTGCCGACTGGGTGACAGGCTGGATCCCAGATCCTTGTAGTCTCCCCAATTTCGGCCATCGAGCGTATGCCGACCGTAGCTACGTGCTAGGTCGTCCACGACATGCCCATCACTCTACGAGTGGCCGGTGAGCTATACGCTCCAGGGTATGCATAGGACCGGTCTATGGGGCCGAGTCGCAGCAGCCAGGCCGACAGTCACCTCCGTCACCATGCGGAAGGTGATCTGTCTGGGATGCTTCCAGTACAATCCACGCAGGAAGGGTAAGTAGTAATCCTATGCTTCGGCAGGAAGACATAGCTGGGCATTCCTGGAGAGGTGAGTAAGAGGTTCTATCCTTCCTTTCCTCCCTCCCTTCCTGCCCTCCTCCCTAGGCTCTCTGAGATAGGCTGGCTGCTGGGGCTGGCTCCACCTGTGTGGGAACTGTGCATGTACGTCCGCTAGATAAATGTTATGAGCTGCCATGAAAAAAAATGCTTACCTGTGTGTTCTGCTCCATGCTGTCGGCGACCATTTTGCTGGTGATCCATGCTGTGTTTGGCCTCTATCTGCGCTGGCGGCCATGTTCTTGTGGTCCGCGCTGTGTTTGGCCTCTATCTGATGCTCAGCGGCCATTTTTTCTGTGATCCATGCTGTGTTTGGCCTCTATCTGCGCTCGGCGGCCATGTTTTTGTGGTCCGCACTGTGTTTGACCTCTATCGTCCGCTCGGCGGCTATTTTTCTTGTTATCCATGCTGTGGTTGGCCTCTATCTGCGCTCGGCGGCCATGTTTTTGTGGTCCGTGCTGTATTGGCCTCTATCTGCCACACAGCGGTCATTTTCTCCCGGTCCAGGCCGATCAAACATCATTTAGACGGTGCAAGCCTACAGACAATCGCTGCAGAGTGGTCAGACTGACATAGCTGACAAGGTAGCAGCTCTACTAGGAAGCGGACGGCAGCCGTACCACTTTTCAAGGGTGGTGAGTCCTCTGGGGCGGCAGTTGACATCCCCAAGATGGTCGTCACGCTGCTTTTGCAGGCTTGTCCTGGGCCTCATGGTAGCCTCCTTTGAGGCGGTACCGTATGCGCAATTTCACACGCGAGTGTTACAGAAGGTAATTCTGTCCAGAAGGGACAAGTGCCCTTCATCCCTGGATTGTCAAATCCGGGTGAGCCACCTAGTCAGGACCTCCCTAGTTTGGTGGCTTACATCACCGACACTTGTGTCTGGGAAGTCCTTCCTTCCTTTTTACTGGATGGTGGTGTGCCTCTCAACATGGTCTCAGAGACTACAGCGTCCAGTCAGGATAGTAAAGTGAATAACTCAACACCAAGTTCACTATATGGACCCCTTTATATATTTGTACATGTTGATCATATCCCCCTTAATTTCCTCTTCTCAAGATAATAAATAATCCAGTTCCTCTAATCTTTCCTCATAGCTGAGTTCCTCCATGCCTCTTATCAGTTTGGTTGCCCTTCTCTGCACTTTCTCCAGTTCTCCGATATCCTTTTTGAGAACTGGTGCCCAAAACTGAACTGCATATTCCAGATGAGGTCTTACTAATGATTTGAACAGGGCAAAATGACATCTCTCTCTCTGGAGTCCATACATCTCTTAATATCTTAATACAAGAAAAGACTTTGCTCGCTTTGGAAATCGCAACTTGGCATTGCATGCTATTATTGAGCTTATGATCTACCAAAACCCCTAGATCCTTCTCCACTACGGATCCCCCCAGTTGTACTCCCCCTAGTATGTATGATGCATGGATATTCTTAGCCCCCAAGTGCATAACTTTACATTTATCAACATTAAACCTCATCTACCACATAGTCGCCCAATTAGACAGTGCATTGAGGTCGGCTTGTAAATTGGAGACATACTGTAAGGACATTATTCCACTGCATAGCTTTGTGTCATCTGCAAAGACAGAAATGTTACTTTTAATCCCAGACCCAATATAATTTATAAAGATAATAAAAAGTAAGGGTCCCAGCACTGAACCTTGGGGTACACCACTGATGACCTTAGACCATTCAGAGTAAGAATCATTAACCACTACTCTCTGAATTCTGTCTTATATCCAGTTTTTTATCCATTTACAAACTGATATTTCCAAGCCTGTAGACTTTACCTTACACATTAGCCGTGTGTGGGGAACTGTATTGAACGCTTTTGCAAAATCCAAGCATACCACATCCACTGCCACCCCTCTGTCCAAGGTTTTACTTACCTCTTCATAAAAATAAATCAGGTTTGTCTGACAACTTCTGTCTTTCATGAATCCATGCTGTCTGTTGCTTAAAATGTTTTTTTTCCAGCAAGAACTCATTTATGTGGTCTTTTATTAAACTCTCCAGTATCTTCCCAACTATAAACTAACAGGTCTATAGTTACTTGGTAAAGACTTTGTTCCCTTTTCAAATATAGGCACCACATTGGCCCTGCCTCAATCCACTGGTACTATTCCAGTCATTAATGAGTCCCTAAAAATTAGATACAATGGCTTTGAAATTACAGAGCTCAATACTTTTTGGATCCGTGGGTGGATGCCATCTGGTCCAGGTGCTTCATCCACCTTTATTCTGTCTAAATATTTCTGGACCATATCACTTTTGAGCCATTGTGGATCATTTGGGGCTGTGTCAATAATGTGTTTATCGATGCCAATATTCCCTCCCAGTCTAAGTCCTGGCAGAGCAGTCCTCATCCTTAGAAAATTTGCTCTCTTGAAGTTAAGTGTTTTTATCTTTCCCATATGTGTTTTTTGCTTACAGCGAACATCAAATGAAATCATGTTATGATCACTGCTACCCAGGTGTTCCGTTATCTGAACATTAGTAATAAGCTCTGCATGGTTTGCGATTACCAGGTCCAACAGAGCATTATTCTTAGTTGGGGCCTCAATAAACTGGACCATAAAATTGTCCTGTAATTGGTTTATACATTTTTGCCCCTTAACTGTCCCAGCAGTGCCATTACTCCAGTCAATTTCTGGGTAGTTATAATCCCAGCCCTTTTTATCTGTGCAAGGAGCTGAGTCTCCACCTCCTCATTAACATTGGTTGGTCTATAACAAACTCCAATGATTAACTTTGAACTAAGCATATCTATATGAAGTTCCACCCATAATGCTTCAGACTCATCACACTCTCCATCAACCAGGTCCTCTTTCACACTCGCTTTGAGATCACTTCTCACATAGAGACAGACCCTGCAACCTTTCCTTTTTACCCTGTCTCTCCGAAAGAGTGCATAGCCAGGAATATTAATAGCCCAGTCATGTGAGGAATGAAGCCAAGTTTCAGCAATACCGATTACATCATAGCTCTCCTCATGCACCAGAGCTTCAAAATCACCTATATGGTGATATATTTTAAAAGATCAGCTTAAAAAAGCTAAGACAAAACTTGGGGGCGTGACAGATAATGAACAGCTGAGCACGCTCAGTATCATGTCTACCTGATACATGCGGACTGCCTGCCTATGCCTGCGATCTCCATGTCGGCGCAGGACCCACAGAATCTCCATACTGTTGATACTGCTGTACCTAAACCTCAGAAGGGACCCATCCAGCGATACCTCCTTTGGGCGGATTCAAGGGGCCCCGCACGGATAAGGACAAGAAGGCACTGAGTAAGACTCAATCTACTTCCCCCACTCGTGCCGCTGCCTCCACTAATCCAGACAAGGCGGGCGGATCTCAACTTGAGAAGACTAACAAACTTGCTGACAAGGCTGGGAGGGTCGAGAAGACTGTTAGGGCTGATGGGGCTGAGGAAACAGACATGGCTGGTGTTACCCACGCTGACACCTTTGAGCAGCCCATTCCATCAGCAATGAATATACCTCTGCCCTCTAAGCTGACAGAGGATGATCCAGCTGCAACACTCTCTCACATATCTGGGGTATCCTCTGTCTCTGAGACTGCTGCACTGATATCTGCCTTTTGTGCAGATTTTGGACTATGGGCTACAAAGATGGAATCCTCTCTGCACACAGAGTTGGATGCAACAAAGAAACAAGTAACAGCCTCTGAATCTGCTGTAAATGTGCTAGTCCTTACGCAAGATCATACTGCATGCCTTTTGGTGCTGAAATCTGCATCCTTTGTACACCTTTTACGTCTTCGCCAACTACACATTTGAAGATAGTGAAAACCAAAACCGTAGGAACAACATACGGCTGAAAGGCATCCCAGAAGCAACACCAAGCACTGATTTAAAATCTACAATGATTGTTATTTTCAACCAGGTTTTGGGCAGAGATGCTGCTTCACCCATTGAACTGGATAGAGTACACTGTGTTAGAGCGGCCAGAGATAATCAGGCTATTCGTCCTAGAGATGTTCTCTTACGGGTTCATTATTATATTTTAAAAGAAGAGATTATGCATAAGGCATGGCTCCAAGGTCCGGTTTAACAACGCCACTATTCATCTCTTCCCAGACCTATCCCGGAACACCTACATGCATCGCGTGGTGCGCCCTTTAAATGATTTGATCTGCCAGGCAGGTGCTACCTATGCTTGGGGGCACCCTTTAGCATCCAAGTGACAAGTGGAACAGAGATGTATGTCCTCTCAGACCCGGAGAAACTCCCTGCTTTTTTCCACTTCCTTGAACAAGCCCCTATTCCTATTTCAAATTGGCTTGACCCCCGGACGATCACCACCAGGCAGGAAGGACAGCTACTTTTCACCAATGTCGTGGGCATATTCGATCCCGATCTGGGTCGGCTGAAAATGCGTCATGCCACCCAAAACCATCCAAAACATGAATATCTTGAATTAAGGCTCTCTACCATGGCCCTCTTCCCGTAATTCTCGCTCAACACATTTTTGGAACTTTAATAGGATTTCAAGTATATTTAAATTTGCACGCACGTCCCCCCCTTTTTTTTCTTGTCTTGGGGATTTGTTGTGTTTTATACTATAGCCCATGGCGATCACATCTGGCCCTCTTTTTTTTTTGTCTACAATGCTTATTTTTATCTATGGGCTAATTGTGGACCATCTTGTTCCCCCCTGTATGCTCTGGGTAAATCTATCTCCCTAAGGGGTGTTGAGTATATAAGAGATTAGAGATATATGCTAATGGTGTAGGGGTGGTTCCCTCTTTTATATATATTTAATTTTTTCACAGAGGATATGCCAAGTTACAGCTCATGGTTACCATATCTGGTCCACAATGCCCATCTCCATTCACGGATACATTGTGGGCCAAGTTGTCCCTCTCCTACACTCTCTGGGTAAATTCATTTCCCAAGGGGGTGTAGAGAATACAAGAGATAAGCACCCATGTTGTGGGGAGGTTCCTCATCACCCCTTAATTTTTTGTATTTTGTGCAGTTAGATAGACATAAGATTATTATCTCTTTTGCAATGCACTATTTTGTAATCTTCAAAGTCTGTTGAACTATGTGCGCTTTATCTCCGTTTTGACTACTCCCCCAATAGGATTGTCACGATTAGTGCTTGTTGTGTGATATAGTGCTTGTTGTGTGAGTTATTGTAGGCAAATTAGGGTTCTTCTGTGACACTCTCTCTTTTTTTTCCGTTTTAGCTTTCTTTATTCTCATCTCTCTGTTGTTTCTTTCTACACTCCATCATGGCTCAAACGATTGTGACACAACCATTACTGAAATTTTGCTCCTATATAATGTTAAAGGCCTAAATATTAGCTCTAAAAGAGGGCAAATTTTTTATCAAATGCATAAAAATAAATATTAACATACTTTTTTTTACAAGAAACCCATTTCCAGATAGATTCTTTCCCTTCTTGTTCCAACAGATATTTTAATCAGTGGATCCACAGCACCAACCCTGACCAGAAGTCCAAAGGAGTTTCCATCGCGTTTCATAAAAACCTGCCAATTGTTTTAATTGATGAAACTGTTGACCCTCAGGGACGGTATGTTTTTGGAAAAATCCCCCTTTGGGGAATTAAATTTACATTGGCTGATATATATTTACCAAACGTTAATCAAATCCGTGCTTAGTGTACAGTGGGGCAAAAAAGTATTTAGTCAGCCACCAATTGTGCAAGTTCTCCCACTTAAAAAGATGAGAGAGGCCTGTAATTGTCATCATAGGTATACCTCAACTATGAGAGACAAAATGTGGAAACAAATCCAGACAATCACATTGTCTGATTTGGAAAGAATTTATTTGCAATTATAGGAATCCTCTAGTGCAGCCCTCAAAGAATCCACTCGCCTGCTCGAATTTTGCGAGTTGATTTTGAGGCAACAAAAAGATCCTGGTATCACAAAATGAGACCAGATGGATACATAGATTGTGGTCCTTTGCCCCCAGGGGCCTCAACCTGGACATAGATCTGAATTGCTTCCTATCTAATTTCTGATCTCCACCCCCCAGCTTGACCTATGTGTTCTTATTTTTATTTTTATTTATGAGTTCATTTTATTTTTAAGCTTTTATTGGAGCCTTCTCCTTGCCTCTCCTCCATCCCTTGAGGGAGGCATTGGAGGGGATTTAGCCCTCTTTGGGACCTCCTCCAGCTGACATTTATTCATGCCGGCTGGGGTGAAGTACCCATTGGAATGAATCATCTAATAGGATTGATAACCTCAGATTCAAGCACCATTGTAAGGGGATAATGTATTTTTTATTATCCATTCTGACTTATCATCTTATGTCTAGAGGCACATACCTTCCAGTTGTACATCTAGATTACTATATTCCAGGACATATGTATGTAATTTCCACCTTCTATCTTCCTCACGGTATTGGAATATGGAACTCATTTACCATAGACTTTTTATATATGATGAGGTAACCATTGACCCGCTTTTCACATAGGTCTTAGGACATGCAACTTATTCTATTTAATTTATTTCATTATTCCAATTAATATATATTTTTTGTATTATTATTATTATTATTTTTTTCCTTCTGTTTGTTTTTTGGAAATGATCGATTTTTAGACCCTCCATGTGGGTCTAATTAGTATATCATTACAGTTTCACTTTGGAGCATGGGTATAAGTGACAGCAATCTGCCAGCGTATTATGATTGTGTTTAACAGACTCCTTCATATAGCGCTAATTGTATCAAACAACGGCATCTGGGGAACAGTTCCATCATTAGAGGGCTAGCCATGGGGGAGGACTCCAGTGGATGGTAATGCAGACAGAGCCAGTCTAGCCGCCCAACCCAATTCGACGCCCGCCGGGGGAGGTACCTAGATGCCGTTTCTCTATTTAGACGCGAGACTTAATGCAATGACATCACCTCAGAAGACGACTGACGTCGAAACGCGTCAGTTGATTGGACATTGCAAACGTCTCACGTCACTTCCGGTCTACGGGGAGAGAGCTGTGGAACGCACGCCGTTACCATCCACCAGCCATCCCCAAGTGCGAGACTGGTCTGTCCTCTTTTCATGTGCTGATTTTCATTCTTTATCTTTTCATTTTTGGGACCAGCACGCCTGGTGCTGATGGACATGTCAGTTTTTACGATTTTTTACAAATAAATACTTTTTTACGCTATGGAGGCTCTCTTTTTTCTGATCCTGTGAGGAGCTGGGCTGAAGGATATAGGAACTATATCCTTCTAACCATCTGGAGGTTAGGAGTGGTGCCTTGGGAAGCGGACCGAGCAAGAAGTCTATCCACCACCCCCTGATGTGCCTTTCACCCCTGCATGGGTATCTACGTCTGGTGAGTGGGAACTCTTAGGGGGAGCACCATTGTCACCCATTTTGAAGTGAAGATCTACCAGCCAGGAAGCTCACCTAAAGTCACGCATTTTTTGTTGGAATTAATAACATTCACACTGGGATTGCAAGCAGAGACTATCACTGGTTACCCCAAGGGGACTGTATAAGTGGGGCCATTCCGCGTTGTTCTTGGTGCCCACCATTGTGGATTGGGGACCCCAATTTTCTTATTATTCCCTCATTTGCTTTTTTTGCTATGTAGCGGTCCTCCCCCAGCTTCTCCCCTCTCTTCACGGCTGGTTTTACTCGTCTAGGGGTATCTGGGAGAAGGGGGAAAGATGCACACCACCAGCTCGGCTCTCTGATGTAGGATGCAGAGATATGAGCTAAACCATTTACCCTCGGGTCTGCGTTTTAGGCCGGAGCCTCAGCTTCCTCTGTGGAGGATGATTGCCACTGTCACTGACAGGGAAACTTAGCTTCCAGTAACACGAGTTCCACACCAAGAAAAGTCCAACACTGTTTTATTGCCTTGAAACTGGTTGACTTTTAAAAGAACAGACAAGGTGTAGGGAAGAGTAGGTCCAGGCACAACTAATGAATTAAAGTTTCTCCTGTTCCGTTTAGCGCAAACAGGCTTGGCGCACAGTCGCCGCCACCGACCGTGAACTTGGTCACTGCCACTGACCTGGGTGAACGTTGAGGCCCCTGCCACAGGCCTTGGGTGAGGCCTGCCACTGACCTGAGAAAGATGGGTCTCTGCCACAGACCATGAGAACATGGAGTACCTTCTTTAGAACAAACGACCCCTTTTAGAGGAAGACATCCATCCGGACGGTCACCAGAGGCCTCCACCGGCACCAGCAAATGCTGCGCTGGCTCTACGGGGAGGTCACGTCTCCGGTCCCTTACGTCCAGGATTCAGGCACCCAATAACGTTGGCACCTTAGGAATGCTTTGCCCTCACGGGACCCAGTCGAAGGTTCTGGGGAATGGACCTCGTGCGCAAGATGTCCGCCCCCTTTTATATCCTCTCCTAACAGGCACAGCGGGTTCCCCGCCCCGCCGTACTACTGCCGCGAGAGGACAAAAAGGGCACGGCTCTAGAATGGTAGTTCAACCCTGGTCCCAGGTGACAGCGCCACCCGGGGACCGCAGGGAACATGACACCATACCTCCCACACTCCAAAGTGTCCATAAATCCCTAAAATCAATGTATCTGGGCCATCTATAGCCCAGATACACCCCACTAAATTTGACACCCGCTACAGTTAAGTTTTTCACTTGCCATTTTGAACTTTGTTGTTTATAAAGGACCCCCTCACATCTGGATATTAGGGACCTTGAACTTTTAGGATTTACACTGCCCACTAGGGACACTTGTTTATTGGATACCCATCTGGTCTCCTCATAGCAGTATTCACGATGATATGTTGTTTATTCTTTCACAATGCTTTGTAATTGATTTTACTCCTTTCTTATGATATTTATGCACTAAGGTATCACCAGTTTTATAAAAATACCACCGCGGATTATTATTTAGCTGTATGGTAACCCATTTATCTATTTATACTGGCTAAATGAAGCTTACCTTCAACATTTGAATTAGAACACGGCTTATGAGAAGCGATCAATTGGTGGATCGCTCTTCAGAGGTCGGAGGCACCATTTAATAATTTTCTCATTTTATTTTATTATTTTTGGAATTTTCACTGGCCTCAAGTGTCATTGTGTGAGACCACATCACATTTCATTAATGACCTTACCCTCACGTCACAATTTGGTGTGGTAGTATCCTTTGGGAAGACAGCGCCACCACCCCTAATTCTTCTTTTTTTTCACAAAGTACTCCCTAACCCTTCTTAATATTTTTTAACCAGTTCCTATTATAGGAAACCTAAGGGGGGCAGCAGTCCATTTTTTTCCAGTAAGCGCGGATATCATTGCTACCTATTAACAGATAGGAAATGTACTCTTTTTCCAGTTAGAAGAAGATGAGGATCTCTATAGGTAAGCCGGGTCCCTTTAGTTCTTCCAGGGCTCAAGGCTAAACAAGGCAACTATTTCTGCCAGAAGTCTTGGTCCTCCAGACCCTCCAAAATATGTCCCAAGTCCTCTTCACAATGACCATTAGTTGGCCTTATTACCTTACAAGGGGATTCACATTTTTAATTTCCTCGACAACCAACTTCTGAGGCGTTCACAGAGATCTGTTAACATTGAGGGACTCTGGACATGAACCTTCTAGCATCCAGGTTCAATAGAAATTGAACAGCCTTGTGTTAGGAACAAGGAATCCTCTAGTGCAGCCCTCAAAATATCCACTTGCTGCTCGCATTTTGCGAGTGGATTTTGAGGGCTGGCGAGGAAGGGCTGCCTGGAAGCCGGGGGGGCGAGCACCGCCGGCAGCCTGTGTGGAATGGGAGTCCTTCTCCCAGTGATCGCGGAGGGGAAGAGAGAGCGCCGCCCTGATGTTTAGAGTGCAGCGCGGGAAACACATCAATAACAGTTTCCTTTTTTATGTGCCTTGTTCCCCGCCGCTCGCTGTCAGATACAGCCCTGCCTCCCTGTCCCGGGACATTGATAGACAGATCACCCGTCCAATCCTGGTGACGGGTGATCTGTCAATCAAAGTTCCCCGGCCAGGGGGCGGGGCTGAATATGACGTTGAGCGGCGGGAACACGGCAATTAAAATGAAAACTGTTATCCTGTGTTCCCCGCGCTGCGCTCTGATCACCTCGGCGGCTCTCCTGTTCCTCTCCTCCCCTGCACAGGTAGGCTGCATAGTGGACACAGGCTAAATGGTGGACACAAGGCTGCATTTGGTGAACACAGGCTGCATGGTAAACACAGGCTGAATGGTGGACACAGGCTGCATGGTGGACACAGGCTGCATTTGGTGGACACAGGGCAGCATTTGGTGGACACAGGGCAGCATTTGGTGGACACAAGGCTGCATTTGGTGGACACAAGGCTGCATTTGGTGGACACAAGGCTGCATTTGGTGGACACAAGGCTGCATGGTGGACACATGCTGCATTTAGTGGACACAAGGCTGCATGGTGGGCACTGGGCACAAGGCTGCATTGGTGGGCACAGGCAGCCTGCATTGGTGGGTATGGATACAGTTGTTGTTAATATTTTTTTTATACCTTAATCATACCTTAATTCTGCATAAAACATTTAAGTGTCATTTCATGAGATAATTTATGAGGGCGTGATTAGGGGCAGGGTGGGGCGGGCTGGGTGGGGCAACTGGTGGCGAGTAACCCTTGAGGCCTGGCTAGTAGCTCAGGACTTGAAATTTTGAGCCCTGCTCTAGTGTAAACGTTGGTTACTCTTTGGGATCAATTTTATCTAATATATGCTTTATCCCCTGCTTCATTTGTTACAACTCCTGCTTCACAGGATTGAGGAGGAAATAGTTACAGTGATTCTGGTGGCCTTACCTGTAACATGGCTTTTCTAGCAGCTATTACCTCTGTCAGATGGGTCTCAGAGCTGACTGTCTTGTCCTGTAGGGAACATTTTTTGGTGTTGCATAAGGACAAAGTGGTTTTGCATTCCCACCTAAGGTGATGTCTGGCTTCCGTGTAAATTAGGATGTTCTTTGTTTCTCTTCTAAGGGCCCAAAGGACGCAGCCCTCTATTGTCTGGATGTGGTGTTGGCTGTGAGCGTTTACATTGCATCCATGGCCTCTATCCGGAAATAGTTTTGCAGGCTGTTTGAACTCGGTTTGGATTTGTTTAAGCCTTGTTTATTTGAGGGTCTGTTGACTGAACCTTTTTCACCAAGTTACTCTCCCAACGTGAGAGTACCCCATCCATTATTCTTGACAGCCTGTGTCCTGTACTGTACGATAAAGAAAAACTAGAGTCTTTACATTCCTGTAAAATCCTTTTCTCAGGGAACAGTACA
This sequence comes from Rana muscosa, assembly GCA_029206835.1. Taxonomy (NCBI): domain Eukaryota; kingdom Metazoa; phylum Chordata; class Amphibia; order Anura; family Ranidae; genus Rana; species Rana muscosa. The sequence goes on along the minus strand of CM055117.1, from coordinate 321,156,180 downwards.
GGATACAACCCCCCTTTCTGTGTTTTTGGTCCTTCATTGCTTGCTACAAAACTGAAGGCCACATGGTAGGAGGGGTTATATGAAGGAGTGTTAAAACTTTGAGAGGCAGTGTCCAGTCTCCTGAAGATGCAGCATAAAACCCATCAATTATGATTGACTGCCCATGTCCTGTACTGCACTCCAAGAAAAATATTTTACAGATATGTAAAATATCCCATTTTAGCCCTCTGGTCTATACATCTGTCCAGGGCCGGTTCTGGGGGGGGGGGGTGATTTCATGTGGGAAGGGGGCGCAGTTTGCTGGGTACAATCCTGACCAGCATAGGCTATGCTGCCAAATGTAACACAGTAGACAGAGAGCGGCTTAGTTCCTGCATGTAGATGTAGATCAAAGGCACCTGCCCCCTGCCTGCACAGTCTGCTGTACTAATTTCCCTCAACAACAGTAGAGTGGCGCACATGATTCTGCTCTGTGGGTGGGGGGGAGGCGGACCGCACCCGGGTGACAACCGCCAGAGGGGTGACACCTTCAAGGAAGCTGGCAGTTGTACTGGTTGCCTTTAAGCCCCCTCCCTTCGCCTCCCATCAGTGAAGCGGTGACAGCGCCAGTGGGCTGCAGCTCAGCTGAACTCAGGCAGCGGCTGTGTGACAGGGGAGAGGTGAGCTATGGGCTGTCAGAATGTTTGCCCCGCTCGCTCCCCCCTTTCTCCTGTCAGCAGTGCGGCTCTCTCGGGTTCACTGCCCAGCTTCCTGCCTGCTCTTTTTCCCTCCCCATTGGCCACAGCGGAGGCCCAATCACAACAGACTAGTGGAGCATCATGGGACATGTAGTCGCAGAAGATCGGCGGCCCCATTGTTCTCCACAGGCAGGAGACTACAGATCCCAGCATGCACGCTGCTGGGGGAAAAGAGAGAGAGCCCGGAACCAAGCTTGATGAATGAGTGCTACACTATAGCAGCTCCAAGAGACAGAAAACAGAAAAAGGACTGTGCTGGGGGAAGCCAAAGAGAGAGCCATGCTGCTAACCAGAGCCACCAGAGAGAGAACACACTGCTGACCAGTGCCTAAAGAATAACTAATAATAACGAACTAAATTCTAGGTATTGAAACTTCCCTTCAAATTTGGCTGTTAGTGAAAGTAACGAATACGAATTTATCCAACGTTACAAATTATCCGAAATAACAAATGCAGTATCTAAACAAATGGAACGGAACGAATTAATAATAATATTATTATTGTTTTTTTTGGTGCTGCACGGCCACAGGGGGAAAGATCACAGATTCCTCTTCTGACATATCTTGCATACATCAAGGGGTGCAAACAATGTGTCTCCCATGCAGGGATGTATTTTATCAGCACGGGGGTACATAGGTGTTGTGTGCAACCCTATGCCAGCACCCCATTCATATCTACTGGGACATGAGGCTACATGGACACAGCCACTGTATTCTAATATGACATGCAGGTGCGGGTTCCAATAGAAGTGAATAGGATGCTGGCACAGGGATGCATGCAACGATCAACTTCTCTTAATCACTTAACGACCGCTCACTGTATATATACGTCGGCAGAATGGCACCGACAAGCACAATCACGTACAGTGTACGTGACTGCCTTTGTATAGTTGGGGGGTCCGATCGGACCCCCCTTCTATACAGTGAGCGGTCGTTATCCGTTGGGGAGCGATCCGGGATGAGGGGACGGCCGTTCGATTCCGGCCACCCCCTCGCGATCGCTCCCGGCGAATGAAAATCTTCCTCTGCCTGTGTAATGTAAACACAGGCAGAGGAAGTGATGTCATCTCTCCTTGTGTCGGTCTTTTCGTTTGCGGCGCCGAGGAGAGAAGACAGTGCACCAACAGTCCACTGACACGTAGGCACACATAGGCACACATTTCACCCCCCAGTCACCCCCAGATCACCCCCCAGGTCACCCCCCAGCCCCCAGTCACAGTGTCACTGATTGCAGTGATCATTTATTTTACTGATCACTGCATTTAGTGTCACCTGTGACAGTAAAAAGTTGCAGGGCAGTTAGGTTTAGGTCCCTTTAGGTCCAGGGTAGCCCCCTAACCCCCCCTAATAAAGGTTTAACCCCTTGATCGCCCCCCAGGTAACCCTTTCACCCCCTAACTCCAGCATCACTAAGCGATCGTTTTTCCGATCGCTGTATTCGTGTCGCTGGTGCCCTAGATAGCCAGTTATTTATTTTTAGGTTCGCCGCAGGTTTTTATAGCGTAAGGTACCCCCATATATTATTTTAACCCCCTGATTGCCCCTAGAGTTAACCCTTTCACCAGTGATCACCGTATAAGTTTTACTGGTGACACTGGTTAGCCAGTTAGTTATTTAGTTTTTTAGGTTACCCGTCAGGTTTTTATATAGCGTCAGGTACCCCCATATTTAACCAAATAAAGGTTTTAACCCCCTGATTGCCCCTAGTTAACCCTTTCACCAGTGATCACCATATAAAGGTTACGGGTGACGCTGGTTGGTTAGTTTGCTTTTTATAGCATCAGGGCACCCACCGTATATAACCCAATAAAGGTTTAACCCCCTGATCGCCCGGCGGGTGAGATCAATTAGGTTTTAGCGCTAGAGAGGGTCTGCGTCGCCCCAGGCAGCGTTAGGTTAGTGCCAGTAGCGCTAATACCCACGCGCAAAGCATACACCTCCCTTAGTGGTATAGTATCTGAACAGATCAATATCTGATCTGATCAGATCTATACTAGCGTCCCCAGCAGTTTAGGGTTCCCAAAAACGCAGTGTTAGCGGGATCAGCCCAGATACCTGCTAGCACCTGCGTTTAGCCCCTCCGCCCAGCCCAGCCCAGCCCAGCCCACCCAAGTGCAGTATCGATCGATCACTGTCACTTACCAAACACAAAACACATAACTGCAGTGTTCGCAGAGACAGTCCTGATCCCTGCGATCGCTAACAGTTTTTTTTAAAGCGTTTGATACATTTGCTGACAGTCAGGTGCTTTTTTACCTTTGAATCTTACTAGTGTACCCCTAAATTTGGAGCCCAAAATGGCAAATCGAAGGTACACTAGTAAAGAGGCCTACAAGATTCTGAGCATGACAGATAGTGAAGAGGAGGTCACGCATCTGTCAGATTCAGGCTCAGAATATCTTCCCGTAGAAGACAGTGAAGATAGCTCTGACGACGAAGGTGAGGTCCCTGCTAAGGTCAGGCGTACCCGATCCCGATCTGCTGTTGTTGAGGAGCAAGAACCGCAGGTCTCTTGTATCATGGAGCATAGTAGTACTAGTGCCGCTATTCCTTCTGGTGAATTGGCAAGCACCAGCGGCCTAGTACAGCCTGGGCGTACATCCAGCACTGCAGTATCACGTGGTGACGTGGCGAGTCCCATAAGTGCAGTTCAAGCTGGCGAGGTGGCAAGCACAAGTAGTGTCCCGCTGCCACCAAGAAGAAGACAAAGGCAGGCCCGTCGTGCCCATAGTGCCCTTCCTGCAGAATTCGCCTATCCTGATTGGGTCCCCACCACTTCTGCAGAACCCGTACTTCCCCCATTCACTGTCCAACCCGGTATTCAGGTGGAAACAGCTGATTTTATGCCAATTGATTTTTATTCGCTGTTTTTCACGGAAGATCTCTATAGATCTATTGTGGACCAGAGTAATTTATATGCTGGTCAATTTATCGCCGCTAATCCCCAGTTGCCTTCCACTGCCAAAGATTGGAAACCAATTACGGTTTCCAAATTTAAGGCCTTTCTGGGCCTTTCCCTCAACATGGGCACACATACATTTCCGTCATTGCGTGCTTATTGGTCCACACACCCAATTGACCACATGCCCGTGTTCTCTGCCTCCATGCCCAGGAAACGATACGAGCAGATTTTGCGGTTCATGCACTTCAAGGACAATGAACTTTGTCGTCCACGTGGAGACCCTGAATACAACCAGCTCTACAAAATTCAGCCCCTCATAAACCACTTCAACGAACGTTTTGCAGCCTTGTTTATTCCCGATCAAGTTGTCTGCGTTGATGAGTCCCTGATTAAATTTTCTGGCCGCTTGTCTTTCAAGCAGTACCTTCCCAGCAAGCGTGCCAGATATGGGGTCAAGCTCTATGTTATGTCCCTTAGACTCCGTGTCTAAGGGACATAACACTCTATAAGGTCTGTGACAGGGCAGCAGGCTATGTATGGAGCTTTACGGTTTATGAGGGAAAAGATAGTCAGGTTGAGCCGGTCAACTGCCCGGATTACATAGGGAGCGCTGGCAAGATAGTGTGGAACTTGGTGTCACCCTTATTCGGAAAGGAGTACCACTTGTATGTGGACAATTATTACACGAGCGTGCCACTGTTTAGTCACTTGTTTGATCATCAGATTGGAGCATGTGGCACCGTGCGACCTAATCGCCGAGGCTTTCCCCAGCGGCTTGTAGATGCCCGTCTTAGGCTTGGGGAGAGCGCCTGCGTGAAGTGTAATAACTTGCTCGCTATGAAGTGGAGGGATAATAAGAATGTTTTCCTTCTTACCTCCATTCATGCAGACACGTCAGTCCAAATTCCTACGGCGACTGGTGTTGTGGAGAAACCCCTCTGTGTCCACGAATATAACAAAAATATGGGAGGGGTGGACCTCAACGACCAGTTGTTGGCGCCGTATCTAATTGACCGTAAGGCGAGACGCTGGTACAAAAAAGTGTCTCTATCCTTATTCCAATTGGCTTTGCTGAACGCTCATGTGCTATACAGAGCTTCAGGCGGGACTTTATCTCTCCTAAAATTCCTGTATCCAGGCGGTTCTGCACCTCACCATCCCCTACCAAATGCAGTAAGCCAGCTGCATGAGAGGCATTATACGTATGTCCTCGAGAGTACCCCTACCCAACGAGCCCCCCAAAAAAGATGTCGTGTCTGTAGCAAGCGCGGATTTAGGCGTGACACCCGTTATTATTGTCCACGCTGTCCTGACAAGCCTGGTCTTTGCCTTGGTGAATGTTTTGAACGCTTCCACTCAAAAGTGAAGTTTTAGCGTAGGGTACAGCATTTCACAGACTAGGACACACTTACACAGGGTCTCCTAAGATACCATTGCATTTTGAGAGACCTGAACCATTACAGTTGTTAAAGTTACAAAAAAAAGTGTAAAAAATGTAATTAAAAACGTAAAAACAAAAAACACAAAAAAAATATAAAATAAAAAAAACAAAAATAGTTGTCGTTTTATTGTTCTCTCTCTCTCTCTCTCTCTATATTTTCTCTCTATTGTTCTGCTCTTTTTTACTGTATTCTATTCTGCAATGTTTTATCATGCTTAATTTTCAGGTATGTAATTTTTTGTTTTCAGGTGCGCCATTCAGCTGCAGCACGGAATTATTTATCTTGACAGCAACAGCGTTTGCTCCCACGATACATAAAGCCGTGACTCCAGTGCTGTAGGAGGTGATTTCACCACCACAGTTAAAAAAAAAGAGCATATATGCCGAAGCATGGGGGCAGCAGGGGCGGAGGAGCGATTTTGCTCCTAATGCCGCGTACATACGGTCGAAATTCCGACGGAGGCTTGCCCGTGGAAAAGTCCGACCGTGTGTACGCGGCATAACTTTTTTGTGGGAGGATGCCCCCATGCTTCGGCATATATATATTTTAGGCACAGGTTGCGTTAAAAAAATGTTTTATTTTTTACTAGGTTTTGTTTTGGTATTTGCTTTGCAGGTATGGTATGGTAAGGTCTTACTGTTATACTGTAATGTTACTTTGTTTTAATGTTAACCATCATTTGCTTATCAGGTACACCATTCAGTTGCCCGTGGAAAAGTCCGACCGTGTGTACGCGGCATAACTTTTTTGCGGGAGGATGCCCCCATGCTTCGGCATATATAAATGGTGCATGTATGTCCATCATTAGAAGTGAGTCGATGAAGGGAGGTATTCTAATGGTGGGCATACCCACCGATCAATCTCTTTTTTTCGTTCAGCCAACAGGCTGCATGAAAAAAAAGATTACAATACATGTCCAACAAGGACCAGCAACGTACTGGTATGTTGCTGGACTTTGAATGTTTATACCAGAATGATGTCTGCAGGTTTAGGTATCATCTTGGTATCATTCTTTTCAGCCAGCGGCCGGCTTTCATGTAAAAGCAATCCTAGTAGATAATTAGCCTCTAGACTGCTTTTACAAGCAGTGGGAGGGAATGTCCGCCCCCCCTGGATATAAACAGCGCCATTGGGAAATTGGGAAAGCATTTTATCACACCGATCTTGGTGTGGTCAGATGCTTTGAGGGCAGAGGAAAGATCTAGGGTCTAACCCCCCAATTTTTTTTTAAAAAAGAGTACCTGTCACTACCTATTGCTATCATAGGGGATATTTACATTCCCTGAGATAACAATAAAAATGGTAAAAATAAATAAATATGGAAGGAACAGTTTAAAAATAAAATAAAAAAGCAAAATAAATAATAATAAAAAAAAAGCACCGCTGTCCCCCCCTGCTCTTGCACAAAGGCGAACGCAAGCGCCGGTCTAGCGTCATATGTAAATAGCAATTGCACCATGCATGTGAGGTATCACAGCGAAGGTCAGATCGAGGGCAGTAATTTTAGCAGTAGACCTCCTCTGTAAATCTAATGTGGTAACCTATAAAGGCTTTTAAAAATGACTGTAGTTTGTCGCCGCTGCGCGTTTGTGCGCATTTTTAAAGCATGTCGTGTTTGGCATCCATGTACTCGGCCTAAGATCATCTTTTTGATTTCATCAAACATTTGGGCAATATAGTGTGTTTTAGTGCATTAAAAATAAAAAAAGTGTGTTTTTTCCCCAAAAAATGCGTTTGAAAAATCGCTGCGCAAATACTGTGTGGAAAAAAAAATGCAACACCCACTATTTTAATCTGTAGGGCCTTTGCTTTAAAAAAATGTATAATGTTTGGGGGTTCAACATAATTTTCTTGCAAAAAAAAAAAAATGTTTTCATGTAAACAAAAAGTGTCAGAAAGGGCTTTGTCTTCAAGTGGTTAGAAGAGTGGATGATGTGTGACATAAGCTTCCTAATGTTGTGCATAAAATGCCAGGACAGTTCAACCCCCCCCCCCCAAATGACCCCATTTTGGAAAGTAGACACCTCAAGCTATTTGCTGAGAGGCATGTTGAGCCCATTGAATATTTTTTTTTTGTCCCAAGTGATTGAATAATGACAAAAAAAAAAAATGTACAAAAAGTTGTCACTAAATGATATATTGCTCAAACATGCCATGGGCATATGTGGAATTACACCCGAAAATACATTCTGTTGCTTCTCCTGAGTACGGGGATACCACATGTGTGAGACATTTTGGGAGCCTAGCCGCGTACAGGACCCCGAAAACCAAGCACCGCCTTCAGGATTTCTAAGGGTGTAAATTTTTGATTTCACTCCTCACTGCCTATAACAGTTTCGGAGGCCATGGAAAGCCCAGATGGCACAAACCCCCCCCCAAATGACCCCATTTTGGAAAGTAGACACCCCAAGCTATTTGCTGAGAGGTATGTTGAGTATTTTGCAGATCTCGCTTTTTGTCACAAAGTTTTGAAAATTGAAAAAAGAAAAAAAAAATGTCTTTCTTCATTTTCAAAAACAAATGAGAGCTGTAAAATACTCACCATGCCTCTCAGCAAATAGCTTGGGGTGTCTACTTTCCAAAATGGGGTCATTTGTGGGGGTTTTGGGCTATCTTGGCATTTTATGGCCTTCAAAACTGTGATAGGTAGTGAGGAGTGAAATCAAAAATTTGTGCCCTTAGAAATCCTGAAGGCGGTGCTTGGTTTTCGGGGCCCCGTACGCGGCTAGGCTCTCAAAAAGTCCCACACATGTGGTATCCCCATACTCAGGAGAAGCATCAAAATGTATTTTGGGGTGTAATTCCACATATAACCATGGCATGTTTGAGCAATATATCATTTAGTGACAACTTTTTGTACATTTTTTTTTCTTTTTGTCATTATTCAATCACTTGGGCCAAAAAAATAAATATTCAATGGGCTCAACATGCCTCTCAGCAATTTCCTTGGGGTGTCTACTTTCCAAAATGGGGTCATTTTGGGGGGTTTTGTGCTATTTTCGCATTTTATGGCCTTCGAAACTGTGATAGGTAGTGAGGAGTGAAATCAAAAATGTGCTCCCTTAGAAAGCATGAAGGCGGTGCTTGGTTTTTGGGGCCCCGTACGCGGCTAGGCTCCCAAAAAGTCCCACACATGTGGTATCCCCGTACTCAGGAGAAGCAGCAGAATGTATTTTGGGGTGTAATTTTACATATGCCCATGGCATGTGTGAGCAATATATCATTTAGTGACAACTTTGTGCAAAAAATAAAAAGTTTGTCATATTCCCGCAACTTGTGGCAAAATATAAAATATTCCATGGACTCAACATGCCTCTCAGTAAATAGCTTGTGGTGTCTACTTTCCAAAATGGGGTCATTTGGGGGGGTTTTGTGCTATTTTGGCATTTTATGGCCTTCGAAACTGTGATAGGTAGTGAGGAGTGAAATCAAAAATTTGCGCCCTTAGAAATCCTGAAGGCGGTGCTTGGTTTTCGGGGTCCGTACACGGCTAGGCTCTCAAAAAGTCCCACACATGTGGTATCCCCGTACTCAGGAGAAGCAGCAGAATGTATTTTGGGGTGCAATTCTACATATAACCATGGCATGTGTAAGCAATATATCATTTAGTGACAACTTTTTGTACATTTTTTTTTCTTTTTGTCATTATTCAATCATTTGGGACAAAAAAAAATATTCAATGGGCTCAACATGCCTCTCAGCAAATATCTTGGGGTGTCTACTTTCCAAAATGGGGTCATTTGGGGGGGATTTGTACCATCTTGGCATTTTATGGCCTTCAAAACTGTGATAGGTAGTGATAGGTAGTGAGGAGTGAAATCAAAAATGTATGCCCTTAGAAATCTTGAAGGCGGTGCTTGGTTTTTGGGGTCCCGTACGTGGCTAGGCTCCCAAAAAGTCCCACACATGTGGTATCCCCGTACTCAGGAGAAGCAGCAGAATGTATTTTGGGGTGCAATTCCACATATAACCATGGCATGTGTGAGCAATATATCATTTAGTGACAACTTTTTGTACATTTTTTTTTCTTTTTGTCATTATTCAATCATTTGGGACAAAAAAAAATATTCAATGGGCTCAACATGCCTCTCAGCAAATAGCTTGGGGTGTCTACTTTCCAAAATGGGGTCATTTGGGGGGGTTTTGTACCATCTTGGCATTTTATGGCCTTCAAAACTGTGATAGGTAGTGATAGGTAGTGAGGAGTGAAATCAAAAATGTATGCCCTTAGAAATCTTGAAGGCGGTGCTTGGTTTTTGGGGTCCCGTACGTGGCTAGGCTCCCAAAAAGTCCCACACATGTGGTATCCCCATACTCAGGAGAAGCAGCAGAATGTATTTTGGGGTGTAATTTCACATATGCCCATGGCATGTGTGAGCAATATATCATTTAGTGACAACTTTGTGCAAAAAAAAAAAAGTTTGTCATATTCCCGCAACTTGTGGCAAAATATAAAATATTCCATGGACTCAACATGCCTCTCAGCAAATAGCTTGGGGTGTCTACTTTCCAAAATGGGGTCATTTGAGGGGGTTTTGTGCTATTTTGGCATTTTATGGCCTTCGAAACTGTGATAGGCAGTGAGGAGTGAAATCAAAAATTTGCGCCCTTAGAAATCCTGAAGGCGGTGCTTGGTTTCCGGGGTACCGTAAGCGGCTAGGCTCCTAAAAAGTCCCACACATGTGGTATCCCCGTACTTAGGAGAAGGAGAAGAATGTATTTTTGGGTGCAATTCCACATATAACCATGGCATGTGTGAGCAATATATCATTTAGTGACAACTTTTTGTAATTTTTATTTATTTTTTGTCATTATTCAATCACTTGGGACAAAAAAAAAAAAAAATGGGCTCAACATGCTTCTCAGCAATTTCCTTGGGGTGTCTACTTTCCAAAACGGGGTCATTTGGGGGGTTTTGTACTGCCCTGCCATTTTAGCACCTCAAGAAATGAGATAGGCAGTCATAAATTTAAAGCTGTGTAAATTCCAGAAAATGTACCCTAGTTTGTAAACGCTATAACTTTTGCGCAAACCAATAAATATACGCTTATTGACATTTTTTTTACTAAAGACGTGTGGCTGAATAAATTTTGGCCTAAATGTATGACTAAAATTGAGTTTATTCGATTTTTCTTATAACAAAAAGTAGAAAATATCATTTTTTTTCAAAATTTTCGGTCTTTTTCCGTTTATATCGCAAAAAATTTAAATCACAGAGGCAATCAAATACCATTAAAAGAAAGCTCTATTTGTGGGAAGAAAAGGACGCAAATTTCGTTTGGGTACAACATTGCATGTCCGCACAATTTACAGTTAACCACTTAACGACCGCCCACTGTAAATATACGTCAGCAGAATGGCACCGACAGGCACAATCACGTATATATACGTGATTGCCTTTGTATAGTTGGGGGGTCCGATCGGACCCCCCTTCTTTACAGTGAGCGGTCGTTTTACCTTCGGGAGCGATCCGGCATGAGGGGACGGCCGTTCGATTCCGGCCACCCCCTCTCGATCGCTCCCGGCGAATGAGAGAGCTTCCCCTGCCTGCCAGGAAGGAGGAAGTGATGTCATCTCTCCTGGGGCGCTCACATATACCGAGCGCCGTACAGGAGAAGATGCCAGGTTAGTACACACAACACTACACTGACACCAGGACACATAGGCACATAAATCGCCCCCCCAGGCCCCCCCCAGACACCCCCAGATCACCCCCCAGCCCCCCCCAGCCCCCAGTCACAGTGTCACTGATTGCAGTGACCATTTATTTAGTGATCACTGCAATCAGTGACATTTGTGACTGTAAAAGTGTCACCAAAGTTTAGTCTTAGGTCCAGTGTAGCCCCCTAACCCCCCCTAATAAAGGTTTAACCCCCTGATCACCCCCCAGATAACCCTTTCACCCCCTATCACCACTGTCACTAAGCAATCATTTTTCTGATCGATGTCTTAGCGTCGGTGATGCTGATCGGTAGCCAGTAATTTTTTTTAGGTTCGCCGCAGGTTTTTATAGCGTCGGGTACCCTCATATATTACCTAATAAAGGTTTAACCCCCTTGATCGCCCCCCAGGTAACCCTTTCACCCCCTATCACCACTGTCACTAAGTTATAATTTTTCTGATCGATGTCTTAGCGTCGGCGATGCTGATCAGTAGCCAGTAATTTTTTTTTTAGTTCGCTGCAGGTTTTTATAGCGTCGGGTACCCCCATATATTACCTAATAAAGGTTTAACCCCCTTGATCACCCCCCAGGTAACCCTTTCACCCCCTAGCACCGCCGTGGCTATGCGATCATTTTTCTGATCGATGTCTTAGCGTCGGTGATGCTGATCGGTAGCCAGTAATTTTTTTTAGGTTCGCCGCAGGTTTTTATAGCGTCGGGTACCCCCATATATTACCTAATAAAGGTTTAACCCCCTTGATCGCCCCCCCAGGTAACCCTTTCACCCCCTATCACCACTGTCACTAAGCGATAATTTTTCTGATCGATGTCTTAGCGTCGGCGATGCTGATCGGTAGCCAGTAATTTTTTTTAGGTTCGCCGCAGGTTTTTATAGCGTCGGGTACCCCCATATATTACCTAATAAAGGTGTAACCCCCTTGATCACCCCCCAGGTAACCCTTTCACCCCCTAGCACTGCCGTCACTATGCGATCATTTTTCTGATCGATGTCTTAGCGTCGGTGATGCTGATCGGTAGCCAGTAATTTTTTTTAGGTTCGCCGCAGGTTTTTATAGCGTCAGGTACCCCCATATATTATCTAATAAAGGTTTAACCCCCTGATCGCCCCCCAGGGAACCCTTTCACCCCCTATCACCACTGTCGCTAAGCAATCGTTTTTATGATCGTTGTCTTAGTGTCGGTGATGCCGATAGGTAGCCAGTAATTTTTTTTTAGGTTCGCCGTCAGGTTTTTATATAGCGTCAGGTACCCCCATATATTACCCTAATAAAGGTTTTAACCCCCTAATTGCCCCTAGTTAACCCTTTCACCAGTGATCATCATATAAGTGTTACGGGTGACGCTGGTTAGTTAGTTTGCTTTTTATAGTGTCAGGGCACCCGCCGTATATAACCCAATAAAGGTTTAACCCCCTGATCGCCCGGCGGGTGATATCAGTTAGGTTTTAGCGTCAGAGAGGGTCTGCGTCACACCCCAGGCAGCGTCAGGTTAGTGCCAGTAGCGCTAACACCCACGCGTGAAGCATACACCCCCCTTAGTGGTATAGTATCTGATCAGCTCAATATCTGATCTGATCAGATCTATACTAGCGTCCCCAGCAGTTTAGGGTTCCCAAAAACGCAGTGTTAGCGGGATCAGCCCAGATACCTGCTAGCACCTGCGTTTTGCCCCTCCGTCTAGCCCAGGCCACCGAAGTGCAGTATCGATCGATCACTGTCACTTGCAAAACACAACACACATAACTGCAGCGTTCGCAGAGACAGGCCTGATCCCTGCGACTCCAGTGCTGTAGGAGGTAATTTCACCACCACAGTTAAAAAAAAAAAAGCATATATGCCAAAGCATTGGGGCAGCAGGGGCGGAGGAGCGATTTTGCTCCTAATGCCGCATACATACGGTCAAAATTCCGACGGAGGCTTGCCCGTGGAAAAGTCTGACCATGTGTACGCGGCATAACTTTTGCGAGAAGATGCCCCCATGCTTCGGCATATATAAATGGTGCATGTATGCCCATCATTAGAAGTGGGTGGATGAAGGGCGGTATTCTAATGGTGGGCATACCCACCGATCAATCTTTTTTTTTCGTTCAGCCAACAGGCTGCATGAAAAAAAAGATTACAATACATGTCCAACAAGGACCAGCAACGTACTGGTATGTTGCTGGACTTTGAATGTTTATACCAGAATGATGCCTGCGGGTTTAGGTATCATCTTGGTATCATTCTTTTCAGCCAGCGGCCGGCTTTCATGTAAAAGCAATCCTAGTGGCTAATTAGCCTCTGGACTGCTTTTACAAGCAGTGGGAGGGAATGTCCCCCCCCGGATATAAAAAGCGCCATTGGGAAATTGGGAAAGCATTTTATCACACCGATCTTGATGTGGTCAGATGCTTTGAGGGCAGAGGAAAGATCTAGGGTCCAATAGACCCCAGTTTTTTCAAAAAAGAGTACCTGTCATTACCTATTGCTATCATAGGGGATATTTACATTCCCTGAGATAACAATAAAAGTGATAAAATAAATAAATATGGAAGCAACAGTTTAAAAATAAAATCAAAACGCAAAATTAATAATAAAAAAAAAAAAAAAAAAAAAAGCACCCCTGTCCTGCCCTGCTCTTGCCCAATGGCGAACGCAAGTGTCGGTCTGGCGTCATATATAAACAGCAATTGCACCATGCATGTGAGGTATCACCGCGAAGGTCAGATCGAGGGCAGTCATTTTAGCAGTAGACCTCCTCTGTAAATCTAACGGGGTAACCTGTAAATGCTTTTAAAGGCTTTTAAAAATGTATGTAGTTTGTCGCCAATGCGCGTTTGTGCGAAATTTTAAAGCATGTCGTGTTTGGTATCTATGTACTCGGCCTAAGATCATCTTTTTTATTTCATCAAACATTTGGGCAATATAGTGTGTTTTAGTGCATTAAAATTAAAAAAAAGTGTATTTTTTCCCCAAAAAATGCGTTTGAAAAATCGCTGCGCAAATACTGTGTAGAAAAAAAAAATGCAACACCCACCATTTTATTCTGTAGGGCCTTTGCTTTAAAAATATATATAATGTTTGGGGGTTCAACATAATTTTCTTGCAAAAAAAAATATGTTTTCATGTAAACAAAAAGTGTCAAAAAGGGCTTTGTCTTCAAGTGGTTAGAAGAGTGGATGTAAGCTTCCTAATGTTGTGTATAAAATGCCAGAACAGTTCAAAACCCCCCCAAATGAGCCCATTTTGGAAAGTAGACACCCCAAGCTATATACTGAGAGGCATGTCGAGTCCATGGAATATTTTATATGTTGACACAAGTTGCGGAAAAAAATTTTTTTTTTTTTTTTTGCACAAAGTTGTCACTAAATGATATATTGCTCAAACATGCCATGGGCATATGTGGAATTACACCCCAAAATACATTCTGTTGCTTCTCCTGAGTACGGGGATACCACATGTGTGAGACTTTTTGGGAGCCTAGCCGCGTACGGGATCCCAAAAACCAAGCACCGCCTTCAGGCTTTCTAAGGGTGTCAATTTTTGATTTCACTTCTCACTGCCTATCACAGTTTCGGAGGCCATGGAATGCCCAGATGGCACAAACCCCCCCAAATGACCCCATTTTGGAAAGTAGACACCCCAAGCTATTTGCTGAGAGGTATTGTGAGTATTTTGCAGATCTCGCTTTTTGTCACAAAGTTTTGAAAATTGAAAAAAAAAAGAAAAAAAAAATGTTCTTTCTTCATTTTCAAAAACAAATGAGAGCTGTAAAATACTCACCATGCCTCTCAGCAAACAGCTTGGGGTGTCTACTTTCCAAAATGGGGTCATTTGGGGGGGGGGGGGGGGTTTGTGCTATTTTGGCATTTTATGGCCTTCAAAACTGTGATAGGTAGTGAGGAGTGAAATCAAAAATTTGCGCCCTTAGAAATCCTGAAGGCGGTGCTTGGTTTCCGGGGTCCCGTACGTGGCTAGGCTCCTAAAAAGTCCCACACATGTGGTATCCCCGTACTCAGGAGAAGCAGCAGAATGTATTTTGGGGTGCAATTCCACATATAACCATGGCATGTGTGAGCAATATATCATTTAGTGACAACTTTTTGTAATTTTTTTTTTTTTTTGTCATTATTCAATCACTTGGGACAAAAAAAAAAAATATTCAATGGGCTCAACATGCCTCTCAGCAATTTCCTTGGGGTGTCTACTTTCTAAAATGGGGTCATTTGGGGGGGTTTGTACTGCCCTGTCATTTTAGCACCTCAAGAAATGAGATAGGCAGTCATAAATTAAAAGCTGTGTAAATTCCAGAAAATGTACCCTAGTTTGTAAACGCTATAACTTTTGCGCAAACCGATAAATATACGCTTATTGACATTTTTTTTACTAAAGACATGTGGCTGAATACATTTTGGCCTAAATGTATGACTAAAATTGAGTTTATTCGATTTTTCTTATAACAAAAAGTAGAAAATATCATTTTTTTTCAAAATTTTCGGTCTTTTTCCGTTTATATCGCAAAAAATAAAAATCGCAGAGGCAATCAAATACCATTAAAAGAAAGCTCTATTTGTGGGAAGAAAAGGACGCAAATTTCGTTTGGGTACAACATTGCATGTCCGCACAATTTACAGTTAAAGCAGCGCAGTGCAAAATTCTGAATTCACCTCTGGTCCTTTAGCTACCAAATGGTCCGGGGCTTAAGTGGTTAAAGCAGCGCAGTGCAAAATTCTGAAAACACCTCTGGTCCTTTAGCTACAAAATGGTCCGGGGCTTAAGTGGTTAAACCAGCAGAAATGTTTCCTTCAAACTGCAGCGCTGACATAGATGCCTCAGCGGAAAGAATTCCCTCATCCGCCTTAGTTGTGTGGATGGGAGGATACACTCATTTTTTTTCAATCAGACACTGACTTATAAAAAAAAAAAAAAATCCATTTATGGCCAGCCTCCAGCTTACCGTACATTATACAATCTGATTGTACAATATCTTTTTACAAAATCTTTTCGATCTACCACCAACTATGTAGTACAAAGGCCTGCCTGATTGGATACTACTTAAATTAATTGTTTAAATTAATTGCTTTAGGTTTGTCCATATATTATATCCCACATTTTTGGGAAATCTAAAGGAGATTTACAGAGATTGTACAATCAGATTGTATAGTGTACGCTCACCTATAGTGTTTTTGTGCATGAGTACTAACAATGACAAATGTTTTCCCTGTACAAGTACTCGTGCAAATGCTTAGTATCAGCACCGATAGCGGTATCAGTGCAACCCTAGTACAAGCTATTTTTTTTTTTTCAGCAGGCTGAACAGATCCCTGCATCCACTCAAAGAAGGTGGATGGAGAAATCCCTCCTGTTCTATTGTACTCTGACAGCAGGACTCCTCCACTGTCAGAATACATAGATCAGCGCTGCAGCCTGCAGATCGAAAGAGGACCAAGATCTGCTTCTGCTAGTTCTAGAGCAGCAGTTACAATCTTCAGAAATCTCCCTTGGGCAGCCAGGGTACTAATTATTGCCTGCGAACCAAGACGTCATCAAAGCAATCTAATTGGCTGTATGCATTGTGATCATTGTGATGACCAATCACAAATGTAAATCGTAATAATGGTGCACCGCGCCTCCATCAAATATGTTTTTGTGTGCTGCAAATGCTTCTACTAGCTCCGCCCCCTGCTCTGCGAGGGGGGGAGGCGCATTTTTATCATCTTCGCCCTGGGCAATGAGATTCCTTGTCCTGCCACTGCATCTGTCCATGTGTATAGAGTATAACTGAATGTTAACATTGTAAAACGGTTGAACCAAGTGAACCCATGGTGGCAGTTGCTGATGCTGCCTGAACCCATATAAGGTCACCTAGAAAAGGGATTGATTGGTCTGTCTCGGTACTGATGATATTGACGAGTAAGTATCATAAAAAATATTTATTACATATAAAATTAAACAACATTAAAATACAAGCCATACCCCACCCATGTACAACAATTACTACTAGCGGGTGACCCCGAGAGGTTTCTGTTGTGGCGGAGTGTGGCAATGTCTTCGACCGGTTTTGCGGGTTCAACCGCTTCTTCAGGAGGAACTCTGTGTAGCAAATAATACAATAAACTAACAAATAATAATAAACAGCTTACATACAGTAATACAAGATATATAGACATTATGTGCAATCATTATTTGTATTAAGAAGACCTGCTCACCCAGTTCGGACCGTGGACCAGCGAAGGCTCATGAACAGCCCCCCGCGGCGAACAAGGGGGAATGTAAGTGCCACTCTCTAATAAAAGTAATATAATCATGATATGATTAAAAAAATAAATAAATTGGACTGGGACACCACGTGAGTATTGTGCAAGCTAGAACGGGAAAAAGGGGGGGGGGGGAGGGGGTGTTTGGGAGGGGAAGGGAGTGAGGGGGAGAGAGAGGGGGGGAAAGGGAATTTATTTTAACATTGCTAGGAATGGGCCAGGTTAAAATGATTCACCCACACATCTGTTACACTCTGTGGTAATGAATAAAGACCTGCTGATTACAGTTATTTCTGTGTTAGAGTCTCTCTGAACAAAAATATGTTTACTAGACAGGTGCACTGCTGAAAAATTTGTTCATTTTCGTATCATTATTTATTTATTTTTTTCATTTTTTGGGTCATTTGTTATGATCGCAATTCGAAAATTCATAAATTTGAAAATATGAAAAGAAAGAAAATCAGAAAATTCTAAAGAAAAACAAACTAACTAATAATAACTAACTATTAAATTATAAGTATTGGAATTTCCTTTCAAATTTGGCTGTTAGTGAATGTAACAAATGCGAATGTATCCAAAGTTACGATTTATCCGAAATAACGAATGCCGCATCTAAACGAATGGAACGGAACAAATTAATAATAATAATAATAAAAAAAGTTTTTATTATTATTGTTATTTATTATTATTATTAAATCGTTACGTTCCATTCGTTTAGATACGGCATTCATTATTTTGAATAATTCGTAACTTCGGATAAATTTGTATTCATTACGTTCACTAACAGCCAAATTTGAAAGGAAATTACAATACCTATAAATTAATAATTAGTAATAGTTAATTATTATTCGTTATTTTAGATTTTCGAATATTTGGGTTTTTGAATTTTACGAATATTCAGAAAAATTTGTGTAGCTGGTATTTAAATTTAGGGGGAGCATCTGGGTGGTAGTATGACCCAGATGCACCGATTGTTAGGGAATTTGGGACCATTTTCTGTTCGTGGAGGACTCCGGTGGTGTGCAGTTCCCTGCGGCCTGTGGGTAGCGCTGTCGCCCTGGGCCGGGGTTGAACCATCACTGCAGTGCTGTTCCCTTTTTGTCCTGTATCGGCAGCCGTATGGCGGGGCGGGGTAACCTGCTGTGCCTGTCGGGAGAGTCGATAAAGGGGAAAGACGCCCTCAACACGAGGTTCAGAGTCGGAGGTCACAGCCGCGCACAGGCACCTTCAGCCTGGGTGCCGTGTTCAGGAGTTCCGGGCCCAGGTGCCCTTGACCTGGCCAGAGCGTGAGATGGAGTCCATCCCAGGCACCTTCAGCCTGGGTGCCGTGTTCAGGAGTTCCGGGCCCAGGTGCCCTTGACCTGGCCGGAGCGTGAGATGGAGTCTATTCCAGGCACCTTCAGCCTGGGGTGAGGTGCTACGGAAGAGGCCCGGGGCCCAGTACCTTCGACTGGGTTCCGCAGGGGTGGAAGAGTCCGAGGGGCCCTAAGGTGTTGGGTGCCCAAATCTGAGACGAGGAGGCCAGGGAGCGTAACCTCTCCCAACAGTCCGGTGCAGCATTTGTCGGTGACGGCGGGGCCTCTGGTAACTCTCTTGGAAGGATGTCTTCCCTCTGACAGGGGCTGCATTTAGCGAAGGTAATTCTGTTCCTGTTCTACACGGTCGGTGGGAGTGGCTGTGCGCCTTAACCATTGGTGAGACTACAATATTTAGTTATATTTGAGGATTGTGCCTTGACCTACTCCCCATTTGTACTGAACTGTTCTTTGGGTCACAACCTGTCTGCTGTTAAAGGACGATTTATTGCTGTCAGAGAATAAATAAGAGTTGGACCTTTTCAGTGGTGTGAAATTCCAGGTACTGGGAGCAAAGGGGGGTCATCTATAGAACGGACTTGGCTCTGGGTTATACACACGACCCGAAGGTAAACAGGTGTTGGCTTTCACCTCTACACAAAAGAGGACATAGGCCGTAGTGTACCGCACCCCTCCTCCCTAATCCCCCTAGACCAGACAACAAGCCGAGAAGAAGAAGGGGTGAGAGGGGTGAGGCCGCTACATTTGTTAAACGGGTTTTGGTTAATTCGGATATTTCCGAATTAAAAATTTGTCAAAATTCGTTAAAAAACAAATTTGTAACGGAACAAATTGCACATGTCTAATGTTTACAAACCAACAAATGTTATTCAACCAGCGGAATGAAACATGAGATCTTGTATAGGGAAAATTCTATGCATTGTGTTATTTGTGGACAAAACAATTAACAAGCTGAGAAGAAACATAAAACGCAACTAACAAAATGAAATACATAGGAGATTAGATCTGTTCCATATTTCAAATTATTCAAGCAAAATAAGTCGATCTCATGGATTGTATTGCAAGTCATAAGGTAACTAAGGTAAGTACCTTATGACACTGATTTAAAGTGGATGTAAACCCCATTCATGAAATATAACCCAGGCACATATATCTGCAGTGTTTACTTATTTCTCTCCAAGGCACTAAGTCCTGTGTCTTTCTGCTGCTTCGTTCCTCTGTTATCAGCATAACTTCTGACAAGTTCTCCGACACATAAAATAAAAGCATCTAAAAATGTTGTGTCTGGGTGGGTGCATAGAGATAGATTAGCAGAGAGCCGGTTTATTTACAGCACAGCTCTGCATGTTTCTTCGTTCCTCTGCCTATGTGGAGTGGGGGGGGGGGGGGTGTGCCTTTCCTCCAATCAGCTCACACACATTGTATGGCAAGACTCCACACCCAGTGGTGGAACAGGAACAAAAAAATTCAAAAACGATGTTCACTTTCTAAACAGTATATAAAGCTGAAGACAGCAGATATATATACAGTCATGTCCATAAATATTGGGACATCAACACAATTCTAATCTTTTTGGCTCTATACACCACCACAATGGATTTGAAATGAAACGAACACGATGTGCTTTAACTGCAGACTTTCAGCTTTAATTTGAGGGTATTTGCATCCAAATCAGGTGAACGGTGTAGGAATTACAACAGTTTGTATATGTGCCTCCCACTTTTTAAGGGACCAAAAGTAATGGGACAGATTAACAATCATAAATCAAACTTTTACTTTTTAATACTTGGTTGCAAATCCTTTGCAGGTAATTACAGCCTAAAGTCTGGAATGCATAGACATCACCAGATGCTGGGTTTCATCCCTGGTGATGCTCTGCCAGGTCTCTACTGCAACTGTCTTCAGTTCCTGCTTGTTCTTAGGGCATTTTCCCTTCAGTTTTGTCTTCAGCAAGTGAAATGCATGCTCAATCGGATTCAGGTCAGGTGATTGACTTGGCCATTGCATAACATTCCACTTCTTTCCCTTAAAAAACTCTTTGGTTGCTTTTGCAGTATGCTTCGGCTCATTGTCCATCTGCACTGTGAAGCGCCGTCCAATGAGTTCTGAAGCCTTTGGCTGAATATGAGCAGATAATATTGCCCGAAACACTTCAGAATTCATCCTGCTGCTTTTGTCAGCAGTCACATCATCAATAAATACAAGAGAACTAGTTCCATTGGCAGCCATACATGCCCACGCCATGACACTACCACCACCATGCATCACTGATGAGGTGGTATGCTTTGGATCATGAGCAGTTCCTTTCCTTCTCCATACTCTTCTCTTCCCATCACTCTGGTACAAGTTGATCTTGGTCTCATCTGTCCATAGGATGTTGTTCCAGAACTGTGAAGGCTTTTTTAGATGTTGTTTGGCAAACTCTAATCTGGCCTTCCTGTTTTTGAGGCTCACCAATGGTTTACATCTTGTGGTGAACACTCTGTATTCACTCTGGTGAAGTCTTCTCTTGATTGTTGACTTTGACACACATACACCTACCTCCTGGAGAGTGTTCTTGATCTGGCCAATGGTGTTTTCTTCACCAGGGAAATAATTCTTCGGTCATCCACCACAGTTGTTTTCCGTGGTCTTCCGTGTCTTTTGGTGTTGCTGAGCTCACCAGTGCGTTCTTTCTTTTTAAGGATGTTCCAAACAGTTGATTTGGCCGCACCTAATGTTTTTGCTATCTCTCTGATGGGTTTGTTTTGTTTTTTCAGCCTAATGATGGCTTGCTTAATTGATAGTGACAGCTGTTTGGATCTCATTTTGAGAGTTGACAGCAACAGATTCCAAATGCAAATAGCACACTTGAAATTAACTCTGGACCTTTTATCTGCTCCTTGTAAATGGGATAATGAGGGAATAACACACACCTGGCCATGAAACAGCTGAGCATCCAATTGTCCCATTACTTTTGGTCCATTAAAATGTGGGAGGTACATATACAAACTGTTGTAATGCCTACACCGTTCACCTGATTTGGATGTAAATACCCTCAAATTGAAGCTGAAAGTCTGCAGTTAAAGCACATCATGTTTGTTTCATTTCAGATCCACTGTGGTGGTGTATAGAACCAAAAATATTAGAATTGTGTCAATGTCCCAATATTTATGGACCTGACTGTATGTAAAACGTATGTAGGGAGATTTGTTTAATTTCTGTGTATCATCTGAGGCTGTTCACTTAACTGGGTATATGTGAGCGTTTACATACGCTTTAATAGATCTAGATACACATACATACGTGTTGCGACAAAAGGATTTGTTAATCTAACTACAGCTTTGTTTGTAATTATTATGCCGCATACACACAATCGGAATTTCGGAATTTGTTGGCTCAAACTTGTCTTGCATACACACGGTCACACAAATGTTGCTCGGAAATTCCAAACGTCAAGAACGCGGAGACGTACAACACTACGACGAGCCCAGAAAAATTAAGTACAATCATTCTGAGCATGCGTCAAATTGATTCCGAGCATGCGTAGGATTTTTGTGCGTCGGAATTGGATACACACGATTGGAATTTCCAAAAATAACTTTTGTTGTCGGAAAAATTAAGAACCTGCTCTCAAACATTTGTTGTCGGAAATTCGGACAGCAAATGTCTGATGGAGCCTACACACGGTCGGAATATCCGACCAAAAGCTCACATCGAACATTTGTTGTCGGAAATTCCAATCGTGTGTACGGGGCATAAGTGTTAGAAATATGTGTGCTCATAATTTAGATTTATTCAAAGTATGGAATGTGTGTAATTAATAATTTAATTATTGATCGATATGTATTACCATCCCTGTAGCAAAGGCTCATGGTAATATAACCAAAAGGTTAATAATCACAAATAAGGCCACCAGACCCTCAAGGACATTTCATGCCCTCCAAGTAAAATAAAATTGTTAACTCTTTATAGAATAAAAATGTATTTATCCTATAAAGATTAGATATAATAGAATATAGGCTGTCCCGGAAAACCTGAACATAGACATTTCTAGTCCCAGAGTGCCACCAGATGGCCAAGTTGAGTTAGTGCTCGTTCAAACAAATAGTTAATAATACAATTTGCAAATTAGAAGTAAGAGTGAGTGAGTGAGTGAGTGAGTAACTTATATAGCACTACAAATGCAAACTAAATCGCCTCAAGGCCTCAAGTAAGCAAATAGCACCAACTACACCCTCTGGGCAGGCTTTAAAGTGGTGTTTTCAATAGCTAAAATTGTGCAGGGAGACGGGAAGGACACACACTCACAAGGCACTCATCATCCATCATCACCAAGATCATCTTAAGATGCTATTTTGAAAGAAAGACCGGTTCCACTTAAAGCTTAGCCCATCTCCACCCATTAGACACCATCTTGAGGGTTTGGTTGGCAGCCACCTTAAAGTGCTTGAAAACCCTGTTACGCCACTTGCACCTACAGGCAAGCCTATAATAAGGCTTACCTGTAGGTACTGCAAATATCTTGTGCCGTTTCTTCAGCAGCGTGCCGTGACTGGAGGCTCGTGCTCATTCACGGGAGTTACGTCATTTCGGCTCCAGCCAATCACAGCACCGGAGCCCGTAAATCCGTAAATAACTCCGGGAGACATGTCGCCGGTCACAGCTGTTGCAGCGGCCCTACACACCGAGGCCAGGTGACAGATGCACACCGTTGGGGTCAGGAGTGCACCGCTATGGTAGTGGACCCTATGGCTGACTGCTGTGGATGGAACTCTGGGTGGTTCAGAAAAGCAGGTCCACTGGAGAATCAGTGTCTAAGAGCCAGCAGGTGTTCACCAGAGCCTCTAGTGTTGAGGATGGACTGTGCTGCAACTGGCTTTAGGTCATGGCTCCCAGCCCATGCTCACGGTAGGCTACAGAAGGATAGAGAGGAACAGCAGCCCAGGACAACAAGGGATAGTCAGGAGATAAGCCAAACGTCGGGGCAACTAGCAGACAAGGATAAACAGAGAACACACCAAAGGACAGGGTAATAAGCAGGCAGGGATAATCAAAGAACAAGCCAAGATCGGTAACAGAAACAGATGTAGCGCACACGGCAAGCAGGAGACAGGAAACCAAACACACAACATTGCTCGGGCAAGGCAGACTTGGACAGCACAGTGTTAAATAGTGTATCCTGTAGATCATTGGTCATCAACCCTGTCCTCAGGGCCCACTTACAGGCCACGTTTTGTGTATTACCTTGGGGAGACTAGAATACTGCAATCACTGAGCAGCAAATTATATCACTTGTGATGTATTTCAGTTATTTTGCAAACCTGGCCTGTTAGTGGGCCCTGAGGACAGGGTTGATGACCACTGCTGTAGAGGCTAGGGTGGAGCCACGCTGAGGGAAGATTACTTAACCATGCAGGTGTGAGAGTGCAGCCCAAGGCTGACACACAGACCAGGTAAGCAGACAGACAGGGCATGAAGGTGTAGCGCTACCCCCAATTAAGAGAGCCGCTGATTTGATTTCGGGCCCTGCACGCAGTCCCGCCAACCCCCGGCAATCTTACTCGACCCACTCTGGCACAGTCAGTCTAGGGTTAAACTCCTATCACTCTCAGGTGTATTATACTTAATAATCTCTAAACAGTCAGATATCACACTGAGGCAAGAACATAAAATATATATATCAGCTTTACTGGTAATGAAGGATTCAAGGTATAACATGCAACATATACATGGGTCTGCAGAGCCCTGCATCAATCAATGTACTAGGTGCAGCACAGCAATATGGCGCCGCGCAGTGTCCACCACGCGGTGCTATTATAGCGTGTGCTCGCCTATGGCGTAGTAACACAAACTTTCTAAACTCCCCACCTAAGTCAGGCCTGACATGGAATGGAACCAAGTCTCTTTCCCCTAAGGGATGAAGGTTTCTTCACTGGCCAGCTTTCGTTGGTGCACATAAAGAAATAACCATTTGTAATCCACATTGGGTGTTAACTTGAAATAACAGGAAAAAACAGGGGGGGGGGGTAGATTCTTCAACTCTGTCCCGCTATCGGACCCCCCAAGAAACACTGGTGAGCGAACAGTGGGCCTAGGCAGTCTATAGGCCTGAATACAACTCAGTCTATTGATATTGGCAGGTGCCCGCTCACCACTCCAGGCGCGATCCCAGCCTGGGACTTCCACCTCCTGTGTGTCGCACACAGCGTCTGCTCCGATCGAGTCCTCGATCCAACTCACGTCCTATCACGACGGGTCCGGATCCACCCAGGCTCCGCAGTATGGTGGAAGGCTCTTCGGACTTCAAGCAAGGCCTCAGGCTTCAGGCCTTGCTTCCCAGCCGATCCGCATAGGATAACTTGTCACTTGACGCGCCGTGTCCCAAGAGAGCGAGCTCCGCCTCTCCTCCCACTTAAGTAACCCCTCCCATGAGTCTCTGTGGTGGAACCTCCACCCTGGGGCTGAATGGGGTTCTGGGTAACGTAGTCCTGGGGCCTTAGCAGAGACCCCGCTACACACTCCCCCCACTTGAACTCTTTGGTCCCCAAAGATACCATAACTTCAAGCTACACATTTAACAACATCCACCAATTCTCCATAGGATGTCGGCAGAGGAATTTCCCACCAGAAACGAGGCGGTGAACTCCTCTGCCCACAGGACACATTAACAACAGTATCCTGCCTAACTGTGCCAGAGAGTGAGCTGGGGTTGCCTCCCACCAAATGAACAGTGGGAGGGTCTGGGTCTTCCATAGTCCTTCTGGCAGTGAATGCAGTGTCTTCCGCACTCTTCCCCATTTGTGGGTAGGTTAACCTCCTGGGAGGTTTTATGGCTCTCCGCTCCCTCTGTCCTCTGGGACTTTCTGTGGGAACAGATTCTTCTTCTGTGACCAACTCAGGAATTCCTTCTAATTCGGGAGCATCCGGCTCCGGAGCAGGAAGATACATGGCTTCCCTTGGGTCCTCTTCAGGTGATAGTTTATCGGCACTCTCCCAAGCATCTGACCAGTGACTAGATGGAATGAACTCCGTAGCTTCTGCATTCAGTGTGGAGTTCCTTGATGATGATGGGCACCCGGTTGACTCCTTTACCGGGGCCCGTTGAAGTTTTCCGGCGGCTTGCGGTTATTCAGTCTCTTCTTCTTGGGACTGGCACATACTTTGGCAAGATGTCCAGCTCCCCCACAATTGAAGCAGATCACATTTCCCCAATTTTCCAGGGATGCGGGTGCTGAGGTATTCGGGAACAATTCCTTCCTCGGACTTTCCCTCTCTGGTACCCTTGACTCCTTTTCCATCAGGGAGGTCAACATTCCCAGCACTTGGGACATCTGCGACTTCAAGGTATCCACCTCTGCATCTCTTTCTAAAGTCATAGCCGTCCTGACCATCACCGGAGGAGGGTTCACCGTCTCAACTGGTTGGCTCCTCTTTTTCTCCTCTAGCATAGCTTCTTCCTCTCTGACTACTCGGATCAAGTCAGGGTACTCCAGGCTCTTCCCGTCCTGTCTTGTACGTAACACCAGTGCGATGGGATCCAGTGGTTGAGATCCTCTCATCACCTGTTGGACCCGGGCCTCATCCACCCTCTTCGGGTCAATCTTTTTCTTTAAGATCATCTTGTGCAGTATTTTATCTAGGCGCATCATGAATTCTGATAGCTTCTCTCCTGCCTTTTGATAACAATGCTCCAGTTGGTAGGTGAGTTCAGTGATCTTCTCTGTTCCACCAAACACATTCTGCAGAATGTCTAGATAGTCTTGCGTGGTACAGTCTGTTTTGCTCATCTTGAGGTTGCGTACGGCCTCTAAAGCAGGCCCCTTCAAGCTCTCAGCAATTCTCTGCTTCTTCCTGTGGTCTGGGACTTCCCACTCCTCCAGAGTCTGAGTTGCACCGTCTAGCCACTCCTCAAATCCTTCTTCGCCTGAAGGTACAGGTTTCCTTCCTGAAAACATTCTGAGTTTCCGGTATCCTGATATTTGATAATCTGCCGGGTCTTTCTTGCATTGCGCTATGATTTCCCCTAGAACCGCGCATAATTCTGTGCTGAGGGTGCCCTGTGGCGACCCGGGACTTTCTTCTTTCTTTACATCTTTTAGGTTGGGTGGGACACATATTAACTTATAAGTTTGTTTATCCACCGTCTCTATGCTTGGCTTCTTGAAGTCTTCTGGGACTCCATCCTTCCATTTAACCAGTACATATGTCAAAGGAGGTTCTGATCTTACATCCACTATCCATGCTTTCTGTTGTGGGGATAGGGACATCACTAACTGTTTCACTGCATCTTCTTGCCAGATCCCTGGGAGTTCTATAATCACTGCCCCATTTTCATCTGTGTTGGTTGCTGCGCACCACTTCACTATTTCTAGTGGGTCCATGCTGGTACTTTTTGGCTGCTATTTGCTGCAACAGGATCCCGGACTCACGAGCCCCCACGTGTAGCGCTACCCCCAATTAAGAGAGCCACTGATTTGATTTCGGGCCCTGCACGCAGTCCCGCCAACCCCCAGCAATCTTACTCGACCCACTCTGGCACAGTCAGTCTAGGGTTAAACTCCTATCACTCTCAGGTGTATTATACTTAATAATCTCTAAACAGTCAGATATCACACTGAGGCAAGAACATAAAATATATATATCAGCTTTACTGGTAATGAAGGATTCAAGGTATAACATGCAACATATACATGGGCTTGCAGAGCCCTGCATCAATCAATGTACTAGGTGCAGCACAGCAATATGGCGCCGCGCAGTGTCCATCACGCGGTGCTATTATAGCGTGTGCTCGCCTATGGCGTAGTAACACAAACTTTCTAAACTCCCCACCTAAGTCAGGCCTGACATGGAATGGAACTAAGGCCTCGTACACACGACCGATTTTCTCGGCAAGAACCAGCAAGAAACTTGCTGGCAGAGAGGTCTTGCCGAGTAAATCGGTCGTGTGTACGCGGCTATCGGGTTTCTCGTCGAGAAAACCGACAAGAAACCTCGACGAGAAAATAGAGAACCTGCTCTCTATTTTCTCGTCGAGATTCTCCTCGGCATGTTTCTCGACGAGAAAAGTGAGTGTGTGTACACTTACCTGTCCTCCCGGAAGCCCGCGCATGTTCGAAATGAATTCGACGCATGCGCGGTAGCTTCCTAGGCATACGTAGGGTATACCAAGATGGCGGCGACGGCATCGAATGTGACGAGCGCATGCTCGTCATAGTCGATGACGTCACCGCGTACGCTCCATTCAAAGAACCGCGGGTTCTTTGAAACGAGCGTGTGTACACTCGGCCGGGACAAGTTTCTTGTCCAAGAATCTCGTTGAAAAAAACGACATGTTTTTTTCAACGAGAATCTCGGCCGTGTGTACGAGGCTTGAGTCTCTTTCCCCTAAGGATGAAGGTTTCTTCACTGGCAAGCTTTCGTTGGTGCACATAAAGAAATAACCATTTGTAATCCACATTGGGTGTTAACTTGAAATAACAGGAAAAAACAGGGGGGGGGGGGGTAAATTCTTCAACTCTGTCCCGCTACCGGACCCCCCAAGAAACACTGGTGAGCGAACAGTGGGCCTAGGCAGTCTATAGGCCTGAATACAACTCAGTCTATTGATATGGGCAGGTGCCCGCTCACCACTCCAGGCGCGATCCCAGCCTGGGACTTCCACCTCCTGTGTGTCGCACACAGCGTCTGCTCCGATCGATTCCTCGATCCAACTCACGTCCTATCACGACGGGTCCGGATCCACCCAGGCTCCGCAGTATGGTGGAAGGCTCTTCGGACTTCAAGCAAGGCCTCAGGCTTCAGGCCTTGCTTCCCAGCCGATCCGCATAGGATGACTTGTCACTTGACGCGCCGTGTCCCAAGAGAGCGAGCTCCGCCTCTCCTCCCACTTAAGTAACCCCTCCCATGAGTCTCTGCGGTGGAACCTCCGCCCTGGAGCCGAATGGGGTTCTGGGTAACGTAGTCCTGGGGCCTTAGCAGAGACCCCGCTACAAAGGTATTACTGGTTATTTATGACAGTCCCTGACAGCTGCATGGTGAATAATTGGGAGATCACATGATACATGATATAAAAACTCATCGGAGGGTTGTTAGTTGCTGAATAATCAGACTTCCCTGTATGTGAGCAGTTTTACTTTTTACTGGGGTGACTCAACTTTACTGAGTAAGCTTGGAAGTATAAATAACAAGCCTTTTGTGTACTTGATGCTCTTTTCTAATTACTTTGTATTTATGCCCTTGACAGACATAGGTTTTCCTCTTTGCATTTAAATTCAATAAATGTTTCTTTGTTATGTAGAAAATCAATATCTCCTTGCGAAACCAAAAATAGCCTTAGAGCAGAGTATTTTCCACAGTTGAGAGTTTAATAAATCTAACAAATGTGTATGTTGTCAATGCATGAATTGTAAACATTGTTTGTGTTTTACTGCATTAAATATGTTTATTACTTCTGAATTATTGTACATGTTGCTTACAAGATGTGGTCTCCGTGCTATTTGGGTGTGTTCAATAATCTAATCTGGGGATTGTTATTGGTTAGTCTGGCAAGGAATGTCATACTGTAGGTCTGTAAGTCCAAAGACTGGCATGCAATGTAGTTGTAGGCTTGTGGGGGTTTAGGGAAGTTATGAGGCCCTGGGTCTGTGCATAATGTGGCCATCAAAATAGAGAAGGGGAGGTGGGGTGCAGTCAGGAGGCTGTTATTTCAGGGGATGCGGATGGCTGTCAATCAAATAAATCTTGTGGGTGTCTGCTAGGGAGATAACTGCAGGAGGGAAAGGAAATGCATCACTCACATTGTGCAGCTATCATGTGGTGACCTGAGGGTGATTGATCTCATATCAAAGGAAAAAAGTTGAAGTAATGTGCAGTCTACTTGGGTCACAATGGTGGTTGTAGTCCCCTAGTCTCACATGTATACAGTGCTCGGACATTTAGTATTTCAGTAAATATGGAACATGTAGTGCCCAATTAACTAGCACTCATTAGCCATCAAGTGTCAAGGGTTGCAGGGAAGATGGCAGTGGAAGGGGATGTATACTGGGCACCACAGGGAAGTTTGGGCTCCTAAGGGAGGAATATTGGGGACATAAGGAACATGCAGAAGGATCAGTGTTAAAAACAGGGGCATTGCTAGGTCTACAAAAGATCTGGAGCTAGAGCCCATAGCAGCGAAGTAAAGAAAGTCATACACTTGGGCGGGCATACACATGTATATAATATACGCGTGTGTGTATATATTGTGAGGGGGTTAGCTCGGCAGCGGGTGTGTGTGACCCCCGGGATGGGCTCCCCACACAAAAACAGGCCCAGCAAACGGAGGTTGTGGTTTTCAAAATCAAAAAAAAAGGTGCGGTTTATTTTCTATTTACAGTGACAAAATACAGCAAAGCCAAAAGAAACATATAAACAAAATAAATCCTGGTCAACTTGACCTCTGACTAAACATACAGGTTTCCTAACTAACAACTGGGATCAGCCTAGTGCTGTCCTAGTCCCTAAGTCCCTGGTTTTAAATGTCCAAGCAAATAGCCACACAGGCTTTTTTCTCACCGCACAGGGGTTCACTCTCCCTAGACAGTCCACACAGGTCTGGTTCCAGGCATGAGCTAACATCTAATGAAGCTGGGAGTTCTTATAGAGGCCTAAATGAGCTGACAAGCTTCAGCTGGCCTCATCAACTCCCTGTCTGTACGACGCCCAGCCCTCTCCCTAGAGGTATGAGTCATCCATGAGCCCACTAGCCTTAGCTGGGCTTATACAACTCTCCACCTAGTTGTATAAGTCGGCGTAAAGCCTGAATCTGGGCGAAATATATCTACCCCCCTGGATGCAACCAGGTGACTTTACCTTCCTGCTGTCACATACCCCCCCTCTTGTTTTAACCTCGGGGTTGGAACACCAGCAATCAGGCACTCATGTACTCGAGACAAAGCATCCACATTCCCCATTTGAACGCCAGGGCGATGCTTTACTGTGAAGTTGAATTCCTGGAGGGCCAGGAACCACCTATTCACTCTTCTATTTGTTTCCTTGTTTTGAGCCATCCACTTTAACGGAGCGTGATCCGTAACCATGTCAAAGTGCCTACCTAGCAGGTAGTACCGAAGGGAATCTAGAGCCCACTTCACCGCTAAACACTCCTTTTCAACGGTGGCGTAATTTACCTCATGGGACTTCAACTTCCTGCTGAGGTAAATGACTGGGTGCTCTTCCCCGTTCCAGACCTGGGACAATACTGCTCCTAACCCCACATCTGACGCATCACTTTGTACGACAAAGTCTTTAGAGAAGTCGGGTGAGTACAACACTGGCTGGCTACATAAGGCTTGTTTCAAGAATTGGAATGCTGCCTCAGCCTCGGGGGTCCATTTAATCATGACCGACCCTTTCCCCTTCGTTAGGTTGGTTAGGGGCACAGCCTTAGAAGCAAAGTGGGGAATGAATCGCCGATAATACCCAGCGATTCCCAGAAAGGCTCGTACCTGCTTCTTGCTGTTGAGACGTGGCCAACTCTGGATGGCCTCGACTTTGTTGAGTTGGGGTTTTATTACTCCCCTCCCAATGGTGTACCCAAGATATTTGGCCTCCTCCTGCCCAATGGTACACTTCTTGGGGTTAGCCGTAAACCCCGCTTCCCGAACAGAGTCCAGGACTGCTTGCACTTTTGGCAGATGTGAGGCCCAATCTGTGCTATGGACAATTACGTCATCCAGGTAAGCCGCAGCATACTTCCGATGGGGCCTCAGCATCTGGTCCATTTTCCGCTGGAATGTGGCCGGCGCATTCTGTAACCCGAACGGCATTCTTTTATATTGGAACGCCCCGTCTGGGGTTACAAATGCGGTTTTCTCTTTGGCCAATTTGGCCAGGGGGATTTGCCAATACCCTTTTGTGAGGTCAAGAGTCGTCATGTATCGGGCTGTTCCCAGCCGGTCGATCAACTCATCTATACGTGGCATGGGGTAGGTGTCAAATTTTGTAACTTTGTTCAACTGACGAAAATCGTTACAAAATCGCCAGCTCCCATCCGGTTTAGGCACCAACACAATGGGACTAGACCAATCACTTTGGGACTCCTCTATCACCCCTAAGTTCAGCATTTTCTGTACTTCCTCCCGTATTGCCTCCCGTCGGGCCTCTGGGATCTGATAGGGTTTTAACTTCACCCTTTCACCGGGCGGGGTAATGATGTCATGCTCTACCCCAAATGTTTGTCCCGGCAGCTCAGAGAATACCTCCTTGTTGCGAAGCACAAACTCCTTAACCTCCTGTTGTTGGGGTTGTGACAAGGTGGCTGCTATTCCAACCTCAGGAATCATGCAACCAGTTTGAGCTGGTGGCCAAGTGTCTGCGACTAGGGACTCTCTATCCCTCCAGGCTTTCAACAGATTAACGTGATAGATCTGTTCGGGCTTTCGCCTTCCTGGTTGTCTGACCTTGTAATTCACTTCACTCACTTTTTCCATTATCTCGTAGGGGCCTTGCCATTTGGCAAGGAATTTACTTTCAACCGTAGGGACAAGTACCAGTATCCTATCCCCCGGGGAAAAGGTACGGGTCTTGGCTCCACGGTTGTACACTCTCTGCTGTGCTAACTGCGCTTGGGCCAAATGTTCCTTCACGATGGGCATTACCTGTGCAATTCGGTCTTGCATCAGGGCGACATGCTCAATCACACTCCTGTGGGGAGAACTCTCACTTTCCCAAGTTTCCTTGGCAATATCCAACAGCCCTCTTGGGTGTCTCCCATACAGTAACTCAAAGGGGGAGAATCCCGTAGAGGATTGGGGCACCTCCCTAATAGCAAACATCAGATAAGGAAGTAGACAGTCCCAATCCTTTCCATCTCTATCCACCACTTTCTTCAACATTTGTTTTAGGGTTTTGTTGAATCTTTCAACCAGCCCATCGGTTTGGGGGTGATACACAGATGTACGTAATTGCGTCACTTTGAACAATTTACACAGCTCCTTCATAACCCGGGACATAAAGGGTGTACCTTGGTCCGTAAGCAGTTCTTTACAAATACCCACCCGGCTAAACACAAGAGATAGCTCTTTGGCTATGGTTTTGGCCGAGGTATTTCGGAGAGGGATCGCTTCTGGATAACGGGTGGCATAGTCCATTATAACTAATATGTACTGGTGCCCCCTAGCGGACTTGATTATAGGACCTACCAAATCCATGGCGATCCTCTCAAACGGGACCTCAATGATGGGTAGAGGGACCAGCGGGCTACGGAAATGTGGCATCGGGGCCGACCTCTGACACACAGGGCAGGAGGAACAATAATTTTCTATGCCCTTCATCACCCCCGGCCAATAGAATCTCTGTAATACCCTCTCTCGGGTTTTCTCTGTCCCCAGATGACCTCCAAGAATGTGCCCATGGGCCAACTCCAACACCAACTTCCTGTAAGGTTTGGGCACCACAAGCTGCTCAACGGTTTCTTCTGCCCTTTTTGCCACCCGATACAGTAGGTCCTTCTCTACGCTGAAGTATGGGTAAGTGCAGGTATTATCTGGGTTCACTAACTCGCCATCTATTTTCACTACGTTTTCGCGTGCCTTTATTAGGGCGGGGTCTTTCAACTGTTCTGTGGCAAAGTTTTCCCTGTGAACCTCAAGATCAGAAAACTCCACAGACGGTAGGTTTTCGTCTGAGGAGGTGGGCTCCTCTCCAGTTTCTTGAGTCTCCCCTGCCAATACTGATAAGGGAAATTCCGGAGAGTCCTCACCACTCTCAGGGGAGTTCTGGCTATCACATTCCTGGTACATAGGGGCACCAGTGGGGGGCTCAGGATCATCCCACAGTTCCCAGAACTTCGGAAAATCCCTTCCCACAATGGCGTCATACGGTAACTGAGATACTAAGCCCACTGGATGAGAGAGGGTACCTTTGGGGGTCTCGAAACACACTGTAGTCACTGGATACTCTCGGGTGTCCCCATGCACACAAATAACAGCTACCTTGCTATTCCCAGAGACCTCTGTTTTAACTAACTCAGCCTTTATCAGGGTCACAAGGCTACCTGAATCCAGCAATACCACAACATTTCTACCATTAACACACATTTTGCATAAATGTTTCTCAATTCCTCGAATGGCAGTGCATGCGACTGTCGCACACAGCGACTGACGTCTGCCCGTCAGAAAGTCACACTGCATGGGTTCCTCCACAACCGGGCAATTGGCTGCAATATGTCCCGCTTGCCGGCAGCGGTAGCAAACGATCCTTCTTGCCGCCTCTTGAGCCGCTGATTTCCCAGGCTGTTCTCGCCAAACTTGGGGTAGAGCTCCCACCCTCTCACTCTCTCCACCCTTACCCCTTGGAATCCTCTTATCCGCCCCTGGGGATGGTCTGGTCTTAGGGTGGAAAGTCCGAGTGTCTCTGGAAGAGGCCGTCAGGTTCTCTGTAGCCAAGTATTTCTCCACACGATCCACAAGACCATCGGCCGTCTCTGGGTCTCCATGGCTTACCCAGTTTTGGATGGCAGTAGGAAGAGCTCTCAAAAACCGATCCATTACAACACGTTCCACAATCTTTGGTGCGGACAAAGTCTCTGGCTGAAGCCA
This sequence comes from Rana muscosa, assembly GCA_029206835.1. Lineage (NCBI taxonomy): Eukaryota > Metazoa > Chordata > Amphibia > Anura > Ranidae > Rana > Rana muscosa. The sequence continues at coordinate 321,122,305 of CM055117.1, read as the reverse complement.
CTTTCTGCTCAGGTGAATGAGATCATACATTTGAGACCTGGGGGGTTTTCCAAGCTGGAAAGTCCAGTTATGCACACGCTGAGCCCGGACAGCCTGGGTGACACCCAGCCTTGCCAATATCTCAGCTTTTAGCATCACATAGTCTTTTGCTTGGTCAGGCTCTAGGTCATAGTAAGCCTTCTGCGATTCACCAGTTAACAGAGGAGCCACCAGTCCAGCCCACTGCTCCTCAGGCCACTTTTCTCTTTCAGCAGTTCTTTCAAATGTGGTCAAAAATACCTCTGGATCATCCTCTCCAGTCATTTTTGTCAATAAACGACTCACCCCAAAGGACGCGGTATTAGTGGGACGGCTTTCCTCACTGGTCTGCGGACGTTGCTGCATTACTGCTTCCATTTGTTGTAGTCTCTGCTCTTGCTTCTGTAACAGGTCTATGAAGCGGGCCTCAGATTGCTGCTGGGCTTGTTGCTGAGCTTCCAGACTCTGTTGGTGAGCTTGCTGCTGGGCTGCAAGGCTCTGTTGATGAGCTGCAAGGCTCTTTTGCAAACCTGCATTTGTCTGCTGTTGATTGGCATTTGCTAGAGCCAGCTGCTTCAGTATCTCCTCCATGCTGGCTTAAAAAAACTGCCACTGGTTCTCCACCAACTGTGAGGGGGTTAGCTCGGCAGCGGGTGTGTGTGACCCCCGGGATGGGCTCCCCACACAAAAACAGGCCCAGCAAACGGAGGTTGTGGTTTTCAAAATCAAAAAAAAAGGTGCGGTTTATTTTCTATTTACAGTGACAAAACACAGCAAAGCCAAAAGAAACATATAAACAAAATAAATCCTGGTCAACTTGACCTCTGACTAAACATACAGGTTTCCTAACTAACAACTGGGATCAGCCTAGTGCTGTCCTAGTCCCTAAGTCCCTGGTTTTAAATGTCCAAGCAAATAGCCACACAGGCTTTTTTCTCACCGCACAGGGGTTCACTCTCCCTAGACAGTCCACACAGGTCTGGTTCCAGGCATGAGCTAACATCTAATGAAGCTGGGAGTTCTTATAGAGGCCTAAATGAGCTGACAAGCTTCAGCTGGCCTCATCAACTCCCTGTCTGTACGACGCCCAGCCCTCTCCCTAGAGGTATGAGTCATCCATGAGCCCACTAGCCTTAGCTGGGCTTATACAACTCTCCACCTAGTTGTATAAGTCGGCGTAAAGCCTGAATCTGGGCGAAATATATCGACCCCCCTGGATGCAACCAGGTGACTTTACCTTCCTGCTGTCACAATATATATATATATATATATATATATCCGGGTCCCCAGAGAGCCCCCACTTACATCAGGGTCCCCAGAGGCCCCCTCTTTACATCAGGGTCCCCAGAGAGCCTCCCCTTACATCAGGGTCCCCAGAGAGCTGCCCCCCTTACATCAGGGTCTCCAGAGCTGCTCCTCCTCTAGCAATAAATATAAGCCTACATCAGGGTCCCCAGAGGACCCCTCTTTACATCAGGGTCCCCAGAGAGCCTCCCCTTACATCAGGGTCCCCAGAGAGCTGCCCCCCTTACATCAGGGTCTCCAGAGCTGCTCCTCCTCTAGCAAAAATATAAGCCTACATCAGGGTCCCCAGAGGACCCCTCTTTACATCAGGGTCCCCAGAGAGCCTCCCCTTACATCAGGGTCCCCAGAGAGCTGCCCCCCCTTACATCAGGGTCTCCAGAGCTGCTCCTCCTCTAGCAATAAATTTAAGCCTCCTTTAAATTCACAACGTGTGAAGGGGGAGGGGGGGGGGGGGAATTGGCAGCAGCCAGGTCTAAATGAGAAGGTTCCACACTGGGATGGAGCGGAGTTAGACAAACTGTGGTTGATTGATGGAAACTAACCACTGAGGAGACAGTGAGTCAGGAGGTGTGGCAACAGCCAGCCCAGGACAGGATTGCAAGCCAGGAAAGTTCCGCTCTCTACTGAATGCGGGGGGGTGGAGTCAAGTGGTTTGTTGCTAGACGCTGGAATGTCAGTCAGTGGCGAGCAGGAACCAGGACTACCACGGTGGGAGTATGGCACCGCTGCACCCGTTAAGAGACTCAGGGCTATGGGCCCTAGATTTGGGGCTATAGCCACAAAAGGCACCCACCAGCAACGCCACTGGTAGAAAATAAAGTTGGGTATACACTAGTAAAATTTAGAACGAAAATTCCTAGTAAAACTGATACAAAATTTTCAGAGCAATAGACTGTCATTTGAAAGTAGTTCAAGATTTCGTTTGTTCTTAACATTTGTAGCACAAAGACCCCTTTTCTCCTGCTTACCTCCACCTGCAGAGTAGGGCACACCATGCCACATGCCCGTATCCACCTGGTATAAGAGGTTGAGCGGTGTTCATACAATTTTTGGGTCCTGCAGCGAGTTACCTCCTTCCTTTGGTTCTCGTCCCTAGAGTGTAGGGAAAAGTCTATTCTCTTTCCTAAAAAGAAGGCCAATGTCCAGACTGTTTTAAACTCCAACAAACAAGTTTATTTTTCTTGCTTGGAACTTAGTGGGAAAAAAGTGGAAGATAGAGACAGAGTTGGGTAGGGAGGTAGGTTCAGGCACGCGGCACCCATTTACCCTCGTCTCCACTCAAGCCTGAGTGGGCACTGTCCACCCGGATAGATCCCTCTCACAGTTCTAGCAGCCGGACTGAAGCACGAACAGTTACTTTAGATTTCGTCCCCTTCAAGGACAAGTTCAGGAGATCCTCTGCCTCAGAATCCTTTAGTTCCTGAATCTAGAACTCTCAAGCACCTGCAACTTTTAGAGACCATAAGTGCCAGTGTGGCACATCACAGGAGCTATTGTGCAACTCACGGAATCCTTCCCTCTGATAGGCAACCAGGCCTCTCCTGAGACAGTGACTTCCTTCACCTATCCTCTGGACAGGTCCTCCCCTGGTTTCCTCCCTCGGGTACCCTGGGACTCCGATGGTTTGGTTGTAGACCCAGTTGAAGGTACTGGGCCTAACTGGAACACTATAGCCTTGGGCTGAAGGTGCCCGAGACTACTCAACCAATTCACGCACCCCTGGCCAGCAGGGCCAAAGGGCGTGACTCTCGCCACCAGGGATCCCCCTTGGAATCCCCCCGGCCAATCTCCCCGCCTAATGGCGTCTGCCCTTTATGTACCCTCTCCCGGCATGCACTGCATGTAGACCACGCCCACTGCACGGCTGCCGAGAGAGGACACCCAATCACGCTACAATGCCACCTGTGGTTCGACACAAGACCTGGGCAACAGCGCCACCTGCAGGTCAAGGAGAACTATACACCCAGGCAACACCACAGCAGAGTAGAGTCCAATCTAAAGAATCAGAAAACCTGAGCCAAACTATTGCTCGGGCTGCCCTTAAATTTAAGGCACAGCTATCCCAATTTTGGGGGTCCGCTACACATTCAACTAGTAAATGGACTTTACTGAATGAAAACCACATACACCGTTAGAAATTCATACATTCGAAAAAAAAATCCCATCCTACTCCTTTGAATTTTCTCGTCACTACGTTCGATAACCAATTTAGATTTTACCCCACTGATTACAAAGACAAACTTTCTTACAATGAAAAATGTAGAATGAAATTTTACTAATGTATTGTATACCCAGCCTAAAAAGTCTGGTGCAGGTGAAGATCACATATACAGTATGTTCCATGCATGTGCTATTTTGAAAGTCTACACTTCTTTTCTGGCCAAGATGACACTCAACCTTTCTATGAGGATCTATGAGGACATCTGAGACAGTCAGGTAAGTAAACTTTAACCACTTCAGCCCCGGAAGAATTTCCCCCCTTCCTGACCAGAGCACTTTTTGCGATTCGGCACTGCGTTGCTTTAACTGACAATTGCGCGGTCGTGCGACATTGCACCCAAACAAAATTGATGTTCTTTTTTCCCACAAATAGAGCTTTCTTTTGGTGGTATTTGATCACTTCTGCGGTTTTTATTTTTTGCGCTATAAGCAAAAAAAGATTGTCAATTTTGAAAAAAAAGCAAAATTTTTTACTTTTTGCTATAATAAATATCCCCCAAAAATATATAAAAAAACTTTTTTTCCCTCAGTTTAGGCCGATGTATTCTTCTACATATTTTTGGTAAAAAAAAAGCGCAATAAGCGATTGATTGGTTTGCGCGAAAGTTATAGCGTCTACAAAATATGGGATAGATTTATGGCATTTTTTGTATTATTATCTTTTATTAGTAATGGCGGCGATCTGCGATTTTTATCATGACTGTGACATTATGGCGGACACATCGGACACTTTTGACGCTATTTTTGGACTATTGCCATTTATACAGCGATCAGTGCTATAAAAAATGCACTGATTATGGTGTAAATGACACTGACAGGGAAGGGGTTAAACACTAGGGGGGCGATGAAGGGGTTAAGTGTGTCCTAGGGAGTGATTCTAACTGTGTGGGGGCTGGGCTACAAGTGACACGACAGTGATGACTGCTCCCAATGACAGGGAGCAGTAGATCACTGTCCTGTCACTAGGCAGAACAGGGAAATGCCTTGTTTACATAAATGAAAATAAGGGGAGTATAAGGGCGCTTACTCTAAATATAATAAATTACAATCTACAAATGTGCATGGATCTTCAATAATATATATAAATGGTAAAATAGCTTATTTTTAAAGTGCAAATGAGAAAACCAGTGCAGCAATCTAATTTGAAAGCATATTCCTGTGTACAATAAATAAGAATGCAAATAAAGTGCAGTGCAGCAAAAAACAGTCTTATGTGCAAAATAGGCAAATCCAAAAAAACACAGCATGTGCAGATGCAAATCCTTGTGCTGGAAAATTTCTAAAGGTAATCCACAGCAATGTGCATAAAAATCCACAAAAGTGCAATTAGCAGGCAATTCAATTTCAATTGCAGTGATATTCAAAAGGTGCAAATGCGAATCCTCCAGTGCTGGTGCCAATCATTTCCCCCAGCCTCTCACCTTAATAGGCTTAAAAATAAGCCTTTCTGTTGTGTTCCTTTAAGGGATCCCTCCACTCTTTCGATCCCACCTACTGGTTTTAAAATCTCAGACAGGCACATAGAGGGATAAAAAGGCACTCCATAGTGTAGTAATTCATAAAAATATCGATTTTATTCAAGGTAAAAAACTCACATTTCAGTAGAGAAGTTACAGCATTGAAACAACCGTGTTGTGTAGGGATACTTCCGGGTTTGGCCATACCCAGAAGTGATGTCACCACGGCTCTCCTGTCCTCACGCGTATCGTGACTAACCTCGTCACTTTCTCAAAGGATGTTTACATCTCCCCGTTCTGCAGCTCCGTGACACGATCGCTGGGAACCTGGCGGACATCGAGTCCACGGGACCTGCGTTCACACTCACGAGGCTGCACAATAAATTTACAGTAATGTTTAGCATAATGCGATAAAAGACTGAAAACTGCAATGAAAATCTGAAATTTAATAGAATATTTGCAATGCAAAAACAATATCAATTGAATGTAAAATCTAATTTAAATCTGCTGAATGAACATTTGTTGGTACATAAATCCAATATTGTTTAACCACTTCAATACCATGCACTTATACAGCTTCCTGCCCAAGCCAATTTTGAGCTTTCAGCACTGTCGCAATTTGAATGACAATTGCGCGGTCATGCTACACTGTACCCAAACAAATTTTTTATCATTTTGTTCCCACAAATAGAGCTTTCTTTCGGTGGTATTTGATCGCCTCTGCGATTTTTATTTTTTGCACAACAAATAAAAAAAGAGCGAAAATTTTTAAAAAAACTAAGTTTTTCTTTGTTTCTGTTAATTTGTTTTGTAAATAAGTACCTTTTCTACTTCAATGACGGGCACTGATAAGGCGGCACTGAAGGGCACTGATAAGGCGACACTGATGGGCACCGATGAGGTGGCACCAATGAGGTGGCACTGATGAGGTGGCACTGATGGGCACTGATGATGGGCACTGATAGGCGGCACTGATGGGCACTGATATGTGGCACTGGTATGCGGCACTGATGGGCACTCATAGGTGGCACTGATTGGCACTCATAGGCGGCACTGATGGGCACTCATAGGCGGCACTGATGGGCACTTATAGGCGGCACTGATGGGCACTTATGGGTGGCACTGATAGGTGGCATGGACGGGCACTGATAGGTGGGCACAGATTGGCATGGATGGGCATGGATGGGCACTGATAGGTGGCACTGATGGACACTAGTAGGTGGCATTGGTGGCACTGGTGCCCAGCAATGCCAGCCACCACACATTGTGAAAGTGCCAGTCAGTGCCCATTTGTGGGCACTGATTGGCATATTTTTTTGTATGTTTTTATTTTATTTTTATTTTTTTACTACATGTGGATGGCCATGGGGGCCATCCACATGATTGGGGCTTCCCTGGTGGTCCTGGGGGCTTCCCTGGTGGTCTAGTGTGTGTATCCGAGGGGGGGCTGCGCTGATAAACAATCAGCGCGAACCCCCCCTGTCAGGAGAGCCGCCGATCGGCTCTCCTCTACTCGCGTCTGTCAGACGCGAGTGAGGAAGAGCCGATCAACGGCTCTTCCTGTTTACATTGTGATCAGCCGTGATTCGACACGGCTGATCACATGGTAAAAAGCCTCCGACGGAGGCTTTTTACCAAGATCAGTGTAGCGGTGGGTCAGACTGACCCACCGCTCCACCGATCGCCGCGATGCGCGCCCCCCCAGGCGCGCGGCGGCTGTTATCCCGCAGGACGTCATATGACGTCCAGTGTGGATAACTGAACCACTTCCCGGACGTCAATCTGCTATTGACGGGGCGGGAAGTGGTTAACAACACAAACATGATAAATGCATTATAAATGTTACATATTGTTTTGCCGTTCTAATACTCCATGCCCAACAAAACATTCAATGTAATCTAGGTGATTATGGTGTGCATGTTGCACATGGTCCACATTCAGCAATCCATCTGTATTATGTCGCCACTCACCAAGTATAACATTTCCTACAAGAGTGTCTTCTCTGTCGAGCATGGACTGTTGCATGCATGAGCTAGTTATACGGCACCAGAAATTATCTAATACACCACAGCTATGTACAATGGTGTCAATTTTGTGAGTGCTAAGGTTTATAACAGTGTGAAATGATCTAAATCTGGTTGCCATAATTCCAAACATATTTTCTACCATGCACCTTGACCTTGATAATTGAATATTTTTTTGTTTTGTCAAGTGTTTCAGAGGAAATAGCTTCAGAATATATATTTTCCAAATGCATCATCTGCAACAAATACAAAGTTCAGCCCTTCAACTGTCTCCTCTTTTGTAGGAAGATGTAATTTTCCATTTTTAGATGGATACAGAACTATTTTTTTAATACCTCCTCCATCTGAGTTTCTTGAATCTTAACCGAAGTCCATAAAAATGAATCCATACTTGCCATTTACTATACCCATAAGGACAATACTGAAATAGCCAGTGTAGTTGTAATAATATAATCCTGAATGTGCAGTGATCTGTACATGTTTCCCATTGATGGCTCCTCCACAATTCGGAAAGTGTCTCCCACTCACTGTAAGATGTTGGGAACTGTAAGAGAATTCAAGTGGAACTATACCCAAAAGAAAACATTTGACAAACAGGCAGGATTTTTAATGCAGAGGAAACCTACTATGTCTAATGTGCACGCGCAGTTCAGTGTACAAATTCCACCATTTCCGAGATGGATGAACTCCTGTGCGTGTGTAGGAGTGACATTATTTCAGCCAGGCCAATGAAAAAGACCAAAGATCGGTACCCGGAAGATGAAAGTGGCTGGCGAAGAGCCAAGACACCACAGCGCTGAAGCATAGCTCTGCTTTAACCACTTCAGCCCCGGAAGGTTTTCTTCCCCTTCATGACCAGTGAACTTTTTGCAATTTGGCACTGTGCTGCCTTAACTGGTAATTGCGCGGTCATGCAATGCTGGGTACACAAACAAAATTTGCATCCTTTTTTTCCCCACAAATAGAGCTTTCTTTTGTTGGTATTTGATCACCTCTGGGATTTTTATTTTTCATGATATAAACAAAAAAGACCAAATTTATTTTAAAAAAAGTATATTTTCTACTTTTTGTTTTTAAAAAATTAAATAAACCAAATTTTAGTCACACATTTAGGCCAAAATTTATTCAGCCACATGACTTGGGTAAATTTTTTTTTCAATAAGCATATATTGGTTTGCGCAAAAGTTATAGCATCTACAAACTATGGTACATTTACTGGAATTTACACAGCTTTTAGTTTATGACTGCCTATCTCATTTCTTGAGGTGCTATAATGGCAGGGCAGTACAAAACCCCTCCAAATTACCCCTTTTTGGAAAGTAAACGCCCCAAGGAATTTGCTGAAAGGCATGTTGCGCCCATTAACCACTTAAGCCCCGGACCATTTGGTAGCTAGAGGACCAGAGGTGAATTCAGAATTTTGCACTGCGCTGCTTTAACTGTAAATTGTGCGGACATGCAATGTTGTACCCAAACGAAATTTGCGTCCTTTTCTTCCCACAAATAGAGCTTTCTTTTAATGGTATTTGATTGCCTCTGCGAATTTTAATTTTTTGCGATATAAACGGAAAAAGACCGAAAATTTTGAAAAAAAATGATATTTTCTACTTTTTGTTATAAGAAAAATCGAATAAACTCAATTTTAGTCATACATTTAGGCCAAAATGTATTCAGCCACATGTCTTTAGTAAAAAAAATGTCAATAAGCGTATATTTATCGGTTTGCGCAAAAGTTATAGCGTTTACAAACTAGGGTACATTTTCTGGAATTTACACAGCTTTTAATTTATGACTGCCTATCTCATTTCTTGAGGTGCTAAAATGACAGGGCAGTACAAAACCCCCCCAAATGACCCCATTTTAGAAAGTAGACACCCCAAGGAAATTGCTGAGAGGCATGTTGAGCCCATTGAATATTTTTTTTTTTGTCCCAAGTGATTGAATAATGACAAAAAATAAAAATAAAAAAAAAAATTACAAAAAGTTGTCACTAAATGATATATTGCTCACACATGCCATGGTTATATGTGGAATTGCACCCCAAAATACATTCTGCTGCTTCTCCTGAGTACGGGGATACCACATGTGTGGGGCTTTTTAGGAGCCTAGCCACGTACGGGACCCCGGAAACCAAGCACCGCCTTCAGGATTTCTAAGGGCGCAAATTTTTGATTTCACTCCTCACTACCTATCACAGTTTTGAAGGCCATAAAATGCCAAAATAGCACAAAACCCCCCAAATGACCCCATTTTAGAAAGTAGACACCCCAAGGAAATTGCTGAGAGGCCTGTTGAGCCCATTGAATATTTTTTTTTTTTGTCCCAAGTGATTGAATAATGACAAAAAAAAAAAAAAAATACAAAAAGTTGTCACTAAATGATATATTGCTCACACATGCCATGGTTATATGTGGAATTGCACCCCAAAATACATTCTGCTGCTTCTCCTGAGTACGGGGATACCACATGTGTGGGACTTTTTAGGAGCCTAGCCACGTACGGGACCCCGGAAACCAAGCACCGCCTCCAGGATTTCTAAGGGCGCAAATTTTTGATTTCACTCCTCACTACCTATCACAGTTTTGAAGGCCATAAAATGCCAAAATAGCACAAAACCCCCCCAAATGACCCCATTTTGGAAAGTAGACACCCCAAGCTGTTTGCTGAGAGGCATGGTGAGTATTTTACAGCTCTCATTTGTTTTTGAAAATGAAGAAAGAACATTTTTTTTTTTTTTCTTTTTTTTTTCAATTTTCAAAACTTTGTGACAAAAAGCGAGATCTGCAAAATACTCACAATACCTCTCAGCAAATAGCTTGGGGTGTCTACTTTCCAAAATGGGGTCATTTGGGGGGGTTTGTGCCATCTGGGCATTCCATGGCCTCCGAAACTGTGATAGGCAGTGAGAAGTGAAATCAAAAATTGACACCCTTAGAAAGCCTGAAGGCGGTGCTTGGTTTTTGGGGTCCCGTACGCGGCTAGGCTCCCAAAAAGTCTCACACATGTGGTATCCCTGTACTCAGGAGAAGCAACAGAATGTATTTTGGGGTGTAATTCCACATATGCCCATGGCATGTTTGAGCAATATATCATTTAGTGACAACTTTGTGCAAAAAAAAAAAAAAAAATTTTTTTACGCAACTTGTGTCAACATATAAAATATTCCATGGACTCGACATGCCACTCAGTATATAGCTTGGGGTGTCTACTTTCCAAAATGGGGTCATTTGGGGGGGTTTTGAACTGTTCTGGCATTTTATACACAACATTAGGAAGCTTACATCCACTCTTCTAACCACTTGAAGACAAAGCCCTTTTTGACACTTTTTGTTTACATGAAAACATATTTTTTTGCAAGAAAATGATGTTGAACCCCCAAACATTAGAAAAAAAAATGCATTTTTAAAGCAAAGGCCCTACAGAATAAAATGGTGGGTGTTGCATTTTTTTTTCTACACAGTATTTGCGCAGCGATTTTTCAAACGCATTTTTTGGGGAAAAAATACACTTTTTTTAATTTTAATGCACTAAAACACACTATATTGCCCAAATGTTTGATGAAATAAAAAAGATGATCTTAGGCCGAGTACATAGATACCAAACACGACATGCTTTAAAATTTCGCACAAACGCGCATTGGCGACAAACTACATACATTTTTAAAAGCCTTTAAAAGCATTTACAGGTTACCCCGTTAGATTTACAGAGGAGGTCTACTGCTAAAATTACTGCCCTCGATCTGACCTTCGCGGTGATACCTCACATGCATGGTGCAATTGCTGTTTACATATGACGCCAGACCGACGCTTGCGTTCGCCATTGGGCAAGAGCAGGGCAGGACAGGGGTGCTTTTTTTTTTTTTTTTTTTTTTTTTATTATTAATTTTGCTTTTTTATTTTATTTTTAAACTGTTGCTTCCATATTTATTTATTTTTATCACTTTTATTGTTATCTCAGGGAATGTAAATATCCCCTATGATAGCAATAGGTAATGACAGGTACTCTTTTTTGAAAAAACTGGGGTCTATTGGACCCTAGATCTTTCCTATGCCCTCAAAGCATCTGACCACACCAAGATCGGTGTGATAAAATGCTTTCCCAATTTCCCAATGGCGCTTTTTATATCCGGGGGGGGACATTCCCTCCCACTGCTTGTAAAAGCAGTCCAGAGGCTAATTAGCCACTAGGATTGCTTTTACATGAAAGCCGGCCGCTGGCTGAAAAGAATGATACCAAGATGATACCTAAACCCGCAGGCATCATTCTGGTATAAACATTCAAAGTCCAGCAACATACCAGTACGTTGCTGGTCCTTGTTGGACATGTATTGTAATCTTTTTTTTCATGCAGCCTGTTGGCTGAATGAAAAAAAAAGATTGATCGGTGGGTATGCCCACCATTAGAATACCGCCCTTCATCCACCCACTTCTAATGATGGGCATACATGCACCATTTATATATGCCGAAGCATGGGGGCATCTTCTCGCAAAAGTTATGCCGCGTACACATGGTCAGACTTTTCCACGGGCAAGCCTCCGTCGGAATTTCGACCGTATGTACGCGGCATTAGGAGCAAAATCGCTCCTCCGCTCCTGCTGCCCCAATGCTTCGGCATATATGCTTTTTTTTTTTTAACTGTGGTGGTGAAATTACCTCCTCCAGCACTGGAGTCGCAGGGATCAGGCCTGTCTCTGCGAACGCTGCAGTTATGTGTGTTGTGTTTTGCAAGTGACAGTGATCGATCGATACTGCACTTCGGTGGCCTGGGCTGGACGGAGGGGCAAAACGCAGGTGCTAGCAGGTATCTGGGCTGATCCCGCTAACACTGCGTTTTTGGGAACCCTAAACTGCTGGGGACGCTAGTATAGATCTGATCAGATCAGATATTGAGCTGATCAGATACTATACCACTAAGGGGGGTGTATGCTTCACGCGTGGGTGTTAGCGCTACTGGCACTAACCTGACCCTGCCTGGGGTGTGACGCAGACCCTCTCTGACGCTAAAACCTAACTGATATCACCCGCCGGGCGATCAGGGGGTTAAACCTTTATTGGGTTATATACGGCGGGTGCCCTGACACTATAAAAAGCAAACTAACTAACCAGCGTCACCCGTAACACTTATATGATGATCACTGGTGAAAGGGTTAACTAGGGGCAATTAGGGGGTTAAAACCTTCATTAGGGTAATATATGGGGGTACCTGACGCTATATAAAAACCTGACGGCGAACCTAAAAAAAAATTACTGGCTACCTATCGGCATCACCGACACTAAGACAACGATCATAAAAACGATTGCTTAGCGACAGTGGTGATAGGGGGTGAAAGGGTTACCTGGGGGGCGATCAGGGGGTTAAACCTTTATTAGATAATATATGGGGGTACCTGACGCTATAAAAACCTGCGGCGAACCTAAAAGAAATTACTGGCTACCGATCAGCATCACCGACGCTAAGACATCGATCAGAAAAATGATCGCATAGTGACGGCGGTGCTAGGGGGTGAAAGGGTTACCTGGGGGGTGATCAAGGGGGTTACACCTTTATTAGGTAATATATGGGGGTACCCGACGCTATAAAAACCTGCGGCGAACCTAAAAAAAATTACTGGCTACCGATCAGCATCGCCGACGCTAAGACATCGATCAGAAAAATTATCGCTTAGTGACAGTGGTGATAGGGGGTGAAAGGGTTACCTGGGGGGGCGATCAAGGGGGTTAAACCTTTATTAGGTAATATATGGGGGTACCCGACGCTATAAAAACCTGCGGCGAACCTAAAAAAAATTACTGGCTACCGATCAGTATCACCGACGCTAAGACATCGATCAGAAAAATGATCGCATAGCGACGGCGGTACTAGGGGGTGAAAGGGTTACCTGGGGGGTGATCAAGGGGGTTAAACCTTTATTAGGTAATATATGGGGGTACCCGACGCTATAAAAACCTGCGGCGAACCTAAAAAAAATTACTGGCTACCGATCAGCATCGCCGACGCTAAGACATCGATCAGAAAAATTATAACTTAGTGACAGTGGTGATAGGGGGTGAAAGGGTTACCTGGGGGGCGATCAAGGGGGTTAAACCTTTATTAGGTAATATATGGGGTTACCCGACGCTATAAAAACCTGCGGCGAACCTAAAAAAAATTACTGGCTACCGATCAGCATCACCGACGCTAAGACATCGATCATAAAAATGATTGCTTAGTGACAGTGGTGATAGGGGGTGTAAGGGTTACCTGGGGGGTGATCAGGGGGTTAAAACTTTATTAGGGGGGGGTTAGGGGGCTACACTGGACCTAAGACTAAACTTTGGTGACACTTTTACAGTCACAAATGTCACTGATTGCAGTGATCACTAAATAAATGGTCACTGCAATCAGTGACACTGTGACTGGGGGCTGGGGGGGGCTGGGGGGTGATCTGGGGGTGTCTGAGGGGGCCTGGGGGGGCGATTTATGTGCCTATGTGTCCTGGTGTCAGTGTAGTGTTGTGTGTACTAACCTGGCATCTTCTCCTGTACGGCGCTCGGTATATGTGAG